>LUCH01017271.1:0-61231 GCA_013368495.1 Paragonimus heterotremus
CCGGCAGTGGCGATGATATGCACTACTAACGAGCTCTAATGAGAGCGAAACTCGAGTCTAGTGCTTCTTTTCGAAATGGGTCGACTGGAGAGTCTATGGGAATGCGACAGCTGCAATCAATTGTGGGTGATGTTCAACTCGAAACAAACAATAAGCAACCAGCGGTACTGAAGGTCAGAGGGTCAAACAGTCAAGCAAACCAGTCACAACCATTGTAATTCCAGAACATTAGGGTAAACATAACAAGAAATAACCTATGTAATCTCAGCATTACGTATGAAGACGGTTATTCATCGACCAAACAGGAGGCTTAACATCGTAGGCCCAAACTTCTATCCACCTTATTACTGATAAGTTGTTTGGCGGATATGATGACTTAAGTGATGTTCAATTGTGGAAAGTCAGGGTTTTGACTGGATTCGAACCAGCGACAGTAACAACATACCCAAACGGTGTAGCTGAGTTGCAAAATCACGCCAGGTGCTCAGAAATTCCACAATTCTACTCGGATATCCCGGGGTCCCACTCTCTCTTATGGAATCAACCAAATCATCTGGGGGATCAACTTCTCCGGCAGGATGATGACGACCATACTATGTTCGGTGACGAAACTTTCTAACCAGGATGCTAACCTCGACGAACGACCGAAGAGAGGAAATATCGACGTGAGCTACCATCTCTATCACTGTTCTCAACAATCACGATAAAATTCAATTTTCACTATCGGGGTGAGTCTTATAACTGAAGTCAGTTGCACTGAAGACTTCCCGTGATTGATCAATTCGCTTAGATGACGGCTTGAAAACATGATTACTTCAAACCCTGTTCAGAGTTAGGCGATCGCGCTTTACTTCCACAGGCATCAGGGGTGAACACTAATCAATCCTCTAATGTAATGCTTTGTTTACATTCGGAAACTGATTGTATAAACATTGACTAACCGATCAATACATACCACACAGTTTTACATCAACTGAAACATTCGAACACGTGTACTAAGTATTTTTCTCCTAGTTTGAAAATGTATTAACGAACAAAATGTTATGTGGTTGCTGGCCCCGGTTATCTGGGACAAGTCAGTGTTTTGATAAATCAATCGATTGAATCGAACTAAATGCAGCAGCAACCATTTAGGATTGGTGGATTCGAAAATTCGATTCATTTATTGCCCAAAGTCTTTTTCATATTTATCAGCAACTGTTTGTGTGTGTATGCATGCGTACATATTATGGTGTACAGCGTCATATACAGCTTTTTGTCAACGACGCGTTAAAAATATTCTCAATGGAATAAAATTTTCGATTAATGTGTACAAAAAAGATAATTTGCAGAACAAAGTCATACTACCTTAGACAGTTAGTGGAAAACCCTACGGTAATAACAAACGAGGAGATGTTTATTACTCTATCCGTGGAAGCCACTCTATGCACTGTTGTCTGAGAAGACCAGATGGTATTGTGCATAGTTAAATAGTATGCATGAAGAACAAAATGTTTGGTTTCGAAACTCCTCCGCAATTATTCTTCGGTAGACTTGAGATGAAACTATTGTTTGAAACACATTTACATTTCTCTCATTTTCCTTCAAATTGTCACATATCAAGTCCAGATATCATTGATTACCTTTGTCACTGAAGCTAAAGTCATTTGTTTTTGTTGCAAGGAATGTCTTGGAAAATTCATGAGAAAGTCTAAATGTTTTGGCATTTGTTACAAGGCATCACCTTCAGATGACGTACAGAGCGCTATTTCTCTTGTTTTGTGGTGTATGTGAGATCTGTAGAATATATGGTTTATTGCTAAACCAAATTCATTGAGTTCACAATTTAGTACATATGGCAAAAGGTTACTGGTGTGTTCATGTCATGTTGTGTAAGAATGAGTTAGTTTCGTTTTTATTACCTCATTAGTTGGAAGTGGGTGGTTGCAATTCTCCAGTCAGAAGTAGTATCTAATTGTCATAGAGTCTGGGGCGCTGAATTCTATTGGAAAAGGAGGACACGTTTCTTCGTCAGGTGTAAGCATCTCAATGTCAGCGGTAATCTGTTGAACAATGCCTACACATTCCTCGGTTTCCCCTGCAACATGATTTGTTTCAACATCAAAATATACGTTTATATTACGCTTATTGTGATTGACAGTTTTGAGGAAACCTCAGCTGAAAACACTAAAGTACGTTTTCTTCCCTCTCGTTTTCGACAAACCATTGTACCCTAGTTGCACTGATTTGTTGATTTGCCCCATTCTTTAACATGAACAATCACGTGATATAGATCCTGAGATCGTGTAACAAGGTCATTGGTGATTCAACCGTTACTCAGTAAACTCGCAGATTCCTTTGAGTAACTCAGTCTGTGGAAACATATTTTCCTTTTTTGCTGTCATTTGTCATTGGACGAAAAGACAGTGGCATTTCATTTTCTGATAGACTCCCGTTAGGTTAGAACATTCCTATTACGTTCTGTTGCCCCTGAACCTGTTGGCGATTTTTATTTGCTCTCAGCATAAACAGAACGACCAATGTCGATATCAGGTGGAATGCGTTAGCTCAATTGAGAAATGGCCAACTCATTTGGCAGCATATGAATGTTTACCACACATTTCAGTATTACATACATATATATATATGTAGGGCTTTTTATTAGTCGAAAAATGAGCAGATGTGATTGGACTTATGGACAAGGTCACCAAGTTCTAACTGGCCATCCTTGACGTATTATGGTTGTCATCAGAGCACATTTATGCACAGTGCATTTGGACTGTCCACTGTGAATATGAGCTCTTCCATCAAGCTTGCGTGAATTTAGTTGATGAATGGACAATAAACAAGGGAGGCAAGCTGCTCGAAGGGGCTGTGCGTGACAGATTAACGATTGAGCACTTACACTTCACCGGTAGCTGCGAATATTCTTCCGTGAACACATGCATCTTTTTCTGATTTGGTACTAAACAGACGTTCTTCGAGTAAAAAATTTTCAAATGCATTTTCAGCGGTTTTGAACACCAGAAGTTTCAAATAAATACGCCCTATGTATCATGTCTAATTTGCGGCACGTGTGCATTTTGCTAAACCCGGAGTAACTGGTCAACAGAATATTATCAGTGTTAATATTGACTCTCAATTGCACAACTTTTCAGCTTTCGAATAACGCTTGATATTTAATTTTGCATGATACAAAATTCAGCCGGACATGTTTTAACGCGCAACAACAGAACAAATACGGTCAGTAACTCTACACCTACAAAGGTGAAGGACATATAGCTAGAAATTGCAGGTTGCTTGCCATCGTGCTGGAAGATCGACCCTTCATTAGGTTCCACTTTAAAGCTGAATTAACCCTGTTCTTTTTGGAGAATGAGTGAAGTTGTTTGTTATATGGTGTCTCTCACATATGCACAAGATGCATTATTAGCAGTGTGACATGTTTGTTGAGTATGAGTCGACCCTGCACTAAAACATCCTCGATTTGGAAGGAGTCGAACCAGCAACAGGAACTACTTGTTTCACATACTCAGTAGACCAATCCAAGAAATCGTGTAGTAAGCTTGGAAATTGCGTGCAGAGATTCCATAATCTGCTTACTCTGCTGTGATTTTAACGCTCGCTGGGGCCTGAAATTGGGTCAGAGAACGCGGCTGCTGGCAGAGGAATCCGTATTCCTACTGTTAACTATGCTAGTCAATTAAGGTATTGTGTTACTGGTAATCCTTTATGGAGTGGCCTTATGACGAATTTGCTAGGAGGCAGTTATTAATCGGATTTTATCTCCGTTATGGATAAAGTGTGACTAATCAGACGATAAGTAATTTACCGCTACGGTGCAAAAGAGAATAACAACACTGAAAAAAAACTTTTTTTATGTAGTCAGATTAATTATGGAATGGATGTTGTGATGGTTGCTCAATTTCTGTATGCAATGTGGAACCATAGGTTACTCTTCTTTTGAATAACGGTTTCAAGAAAATCGCTTATTATTCTGTCGGGAAATATAAGCATACTGTGAGCCAGGACAGAACACAGTTTACTTGGTGGATGGTTAGAGCCGACCGTGGCTTCCTGTGTACATACGGAAAGGTTGCTCATACTCTGAAATCCTTCCCGAAAAATAAACTTTCCTTTATACGTTTTGTTTCTTTTCTTGCCGCGCATCAATTGGACAGGTGGTGTCAGTGATTTTCAAACAGATCTACTTATTATGCCTAACTAAGCTCTTATCAGATGGGTTATTTGTTTTAGCGTCATGCGTTGAAATGAAAACGGGTTTCTTGCAAGTTGCACGTCGCTTGATATACATAATATTTTTTGTAATTACATGAACTTGTTTGTTAAGGTCTTCCGGAGAGATGAATTCTTATGCGTATGTCCAGTCACATCCATCTGTTGGTAATGCCCAAATTCCATTAGTGCCTTGCAGGGAAGAACAGCAACTGTCCCGTTGCTCCCAATCAATAAGTTCATAGTCAGGACGGTTTAGATATGAAAGGTACCATCTAAACTGAATGGGGTTTACTTTGTGCCAACCAAAAATCTCATGTTATTTATCTGGAGGTAATCGTTTGTTTATTCTTCTCAGAGTCATCATCAGCAATCTACTCTGATGTTTAGCTCCTATGAGTTCGTTGAGCGCAATGAAATGAAGCTGATAAATTGTCTCAGCTTCTACGGATAGCTGCATTGGGAAAACCAACTTGTTAAGTGAAACAAACATATGTATATGGTCAAACATACAACGTACGTTTGTGCTAAGCACACAAGAGCATAAACAAGCATCACGTACTAATTGAAAGTAGTTTAGAATCTGTGAACCAATCTTCCTGCATTTGATTTACCGCCTCATTAATTTTCTCTACTGACATCAAGTTTGATCATATTGTTTCTTCCCAGAATCCTGAACTAAGTCAATTGTGGACTGTAAACCCTTGGGCCAACGTCAAGAAACAGTTCGAATTCAATCGGTGGACGATTAGATTTGAAAAGTTCTGTCTTTATGTCATCACAGAGAGGTGATATATATCGCGAGGTGTTAACATTGCGATTTACTCTAATCAGCTGCCAACGTAAAATCTGCCAATTTCATATAAATTTTGTATAGCAACAATTGAACGAACCAACCACACAGTTTTGACCTTTCCCGTTAATAGTGCAATCCATTCCACAGCAAACAGATGGCTTGTGCCAGCACCTTTCGTGCACACAAAACTGGCAGATGTTTGATTAACATTGTCTCGATCATTGCTAACAGTTTCGGGTTGCAATTATGTAACAATACCTTGAACAATTTGACAGGGTCAACTAGGCGCCCGGTGTGTTCAGTGATCGATGATGCCTGGGTCTTCCGGTTTGTTACAGTCAGCGGGTAGTTTTTTGAGAATGTAGCTGATAACCACTTAGGAATGTGCTCCGTCATACGTTGATGCAAACGCCGATCTGTCCTGCCTATGTAGACGTCATTGTAACCGCAATTGAACTGGTATATTACGTGGGAGACAGACTGATCGGTTGAGTGTGTATTACCGCTATAGAGGGCCAAACCTCTAGTGATTAACAGGATGCATAGTTGGGCAGCTGGGTAGGTGCGCTGCAACCCCGACATCAATTTGTGACTAATATTGTCAGTCAGGTGGTCGTCTTTGAATTTCTGCGCAATGAAGCATGCCATTTTTGGTTCTTTCTTTTTACCGTGGATATCCACAAACTTTTCGAGGTAATCGTTATCTACCAGCGTCTTTCTAATAAACTCTTCTTCCTTCCCCAATCGATCTACAGTGCAAATTACTTTGGCCCTGTGCAATAACGTTTTTACTAGCCCTCGTTTGTAAGCAATAAATGCGAAGCTGGAGAATATATTGTCTACTCCAAGTTGGCTTATGATAAACTGATCGTTGCAATGTACCATCTTGACGTTTGGTTTTAAGAATTTTTAAAACCGGTAAGCATTTATTCACTTCTGCCTCATAAGATACAGAGAGGTTTGGGTGGAGAGAGTTCCAATAGTTATAAAATGAAGTAAAAACATATTCAACAGTAAAAACTAAAATGTCGTTCACGTAACGTTTGTAAAGCAGAACTTCCAAAGTCTACTTGAAATTGCCCTTCAAGCATTCTCAAAAATATCTCCCCCAATGCAGGATCCAGTGGGCTATCCATACTCACACCGTCAAACTGTCTGTAGTCAACACCTTCGAATTCAGACGGAATGTTTTCTATACTGAAAAAAATGAGATCCTCAAGAAGATCTAATGAAATACCGAAATTTACATTTTGACTTGAAGTGAAATCACATAAAGCTTCGACAGTTTAACGCAGTGGTACATTAGTAAATATTCTACCACAACCGAGTACATCATCTGTGGACTTACTGAATTATTCTCCAAATTTGCTGTTAGCTGAAAGGTGTTACGAACACAACTGGGAGATAACAATCCACAAACTGGTTTAGGGATGTCCACTAATCATCGCGCCAGCTTGTGGTATGCCGAGTTTGTCATGGATAATATCTGTCATAATAGGATACCCGTCTTATGGATTTTTAGTGAACCTCTCATCCTCGGTGTCTGTATGCCTGTTGGTTTCAGTCTCTTATACTGAATCTCAGAAATAAATGCATGCAACATCAATAGTTGTAGGTTCCTTGATATCTGTTTTTTTTATTTAGTAAATCGTTATTAGGCCTGGCATCCAACTGAAGTTTCTGTGCACCAGAAAATGCCACATTCCTCTTGGCCACATAGCCCCCTTTCTTCATTGTGACAACGCCAGAGCCCTTGTCTGGCATGAAGAAGGCTAGGTCTGTTATATCTTTGAGCTCCTTGATGGCTCTGTACTGTTTAAACATAATCTGCAATAGTTGGATCTGAAACAGCAAACACTCTAACGTGTATTTTTAAAATGGCGTTTAGTTTCACTTCACTACTTCAATACTACATCCATTCATGTGTGAAATCACTAGAATGAGATAGAAAACAGTTGTTTGTGATCAACATTTCTCACATCACTAACTAAAGTCGGATCAATTTGGTGGTTTGAAGCATCTTGAGCACTGCCCAAGCTGCACGAATTTCACGAATGAATGTGCTTCTAACAGAGGACACTTGCTATCTTGAATTGTTGTGCCCCTATATCTAAATCGTAGACAAAAAAGCGGGCCTGATCATGCAACCTGATGTATATATGAACTAATACTAACCATATATATATGCGAAATACATTTATGAAATAATATAGAATGACACCAATTTTTGGATTCTACGTTATCACTCAGATTTAGTTCAGTTGGAGGAGTATAATGCAATCTGCAGTGCGCACCCAGAAGAATTCACTATGTGTACTTGGGCGCGTTAACCAACCTTGCCGTTTATACGAAAATTTGTGAGATGGGTGAATCTACGAGTGCTTCCTAGTTAGGGTGAAATATTCACTATTGTCTGCGGTGAAGAGTTCACTGCACATTCGTATACACATGACCAGTTATGATCTCTCGGAATTAGACATCATGTTTCTTCAGGTTCGATAAAGAAGTTTTCGTTACCCTAGTAACACCAACACTTCCTCAGTTATTTTACAAAATAGTCAATTTGCACTTATTCACATTGTAAGGCTTTAGAAGTTGTTCACATGGTGGCTTAAAAATCAGTCCACTTCCCAAGTAATCACGCTGTCGGTGCAACATGCGGTAGCTTATCTAAGAACCCCATAAACCCAACTAGTGTTTGAAAATGGCAATGAACGTAGGGTAAACAAAGTAAAATATGTTTGGAAGCTCAAACTTTCTTGAATAATTAAATGACACCAAGTAAACATTAATCAATGGCCTGCTACTATCTTGCTTTGTTGGTGGCATCTTTTCCGATTTACCTGCCACAGTGACCAAAGCCAAATGACACTCCAAGTTGATCATACTGCATCAGTTATGGTTTCACTCAAACGTATATATTGTATTAGTTATTTCTGCTAATTTCCTAATTAGAGTCCTCCGATGACTTCCTGTTCAAACTCAACACAGTTACTCACCTACCACGGTGATAGTTCATGTACGTCTGTAGGCTGCTGGTGCCAGCTATCCGGTTGCGAACGGGTCATTCATGAACGTGAGGCTAGTATTGGCAGTAGGATGATGTGCTCACTACAAGTTATGCTACGGTCAATCCTCTTGCATCACATTGACTAAACTATCACGTTAATTTTACAATCAAAACAACAACGTTTTAGCGGAAAACAAATTAGAGTTATCACCAATGTAGCCATCTGGTAGTCGTCACAAATACACTCACATGCATAGTAGGGAGATGTATTGGTTGCTGAGAAGTGAAAACTTAATATCCTCCAACGCGACCTCAATTCAGTACCCAAAACTGTCACCTTACGATTTACGGAGAATAATGATTGAGTTCTAGTCTATTACAACGTATCGGGTACGCACAATTCGTCGAAATCCCTTCATCTTCAGTAATATGCTTGAAGTGAGCACAGGGTAAAAGCTACTTCATTCAAACAGATGTAAATTAACTGGTCGGAACAGGAAGTAATGCACAGTGGTCAATAAACTATTCTTGATCCGTTACTAACCGTTTTTATGGATGAAGACTGAAAATTTCCCGGTTTTTATCTTGTTGAACACACTATGATGTGCTCATTCAACAGAAGTCAGTAACTTTCTAAGATTAAATTACACATCTGTGTTTGTTTGCAAATAACGATTGTAGCAAGCCAAACAATCTTCACACTTAGGAGTGATTCATGCCTGTCCAGTTTACCTCTGTTACAAAATGAAAATTTTTAAAATAGACTAAGTTTCACTGTGGTCCAGCTACGCGTTTGTCTAATGCAATATCGGTAAAGTAAAACGAAATTTCATCCAGGTCTTCCATTTCAGGAGATATAAAGATGATTGGATTTCATTGTTCTTACACCTCTTTCTCTGGAAGAGGATTATTTCAATTTAAGACAGTGGAGTATGGTAGCTTCTCTAATCTGCAGGATGATTTTGTATTCATAACCTATCTGAATATTTTGATTTTGCCTGGGGTCTGCGCGTTCAGTTGATCTAAAAAGTGTAGTCCTTTTTACATTCCAACGGTGGCACAACTTTTATGGGTTCAAGTAAGCATAAATTGTCCGTTTGATTGGTTCGAAGTCTTTTCTTGTTAGAACTTTCTCATATAGGCATCCATAACCTGTGTGACAATCCGTAATCAGTTGACTTCACCGTAAACAAGTGAACACTGTTACACATAAAGGCTTGGTGATGTTTTTTTGTGAATGATGTCCAAATAGTCAGCTTGTTCCAGGTGGTCATAGGGACTATTGTGTTATCCTGCATTCACGAGGTTTCATTCTATTCGAAGTTACTAAATACATTTTATCTGCTGGTTGTTGTGACTGGTGACCTGGGAGATTTTTATTGACAAATAAGACAAAACAACCCACAGAAGACATTTGAATGAAAAAAACTATGATGTTCGCTGATATATTCGCTCAACTGGAAGTTGTGTTTAACTTGCATTTCCAAAATCCATCACAAAATTATGTAATACAATTTTACGTCATTTTGGATAAGAAACAAAATGAACTCTGCAGTCGTTCCAAGTTAACTGACTTCTAAAAGCCTCAGTATCTTTTAACTGACTAAACTTAAATCACTTTTTGTTTTGTACACCAGTATCTTTTACATCAATTGTCATCTAAACATATACACAATATTTTTCCTTGTATAAAGATTATCGATTTTTCCAGTTTTTGGGAATGTCAGTGACATTCAAATAATGTCCGAAATTCAGCTCATTTCTCCTTCCCACGTTGGCTGAAATCCTCACAAAGTCGATTGCATCGATCGGGTTTTGACGGTTGCCCGCTGACTTAGTGAACACTACACATCTGTTCCGTGGAACCATGACAGTCTGGGTAAAAATACACACCGCAAATGGTCGATGGATTAGAGTTGTTTCTGGATATCTTGTCACTGAAGATGGCAGTAAATGAGGCTTCAAACACTAATGTGTACAGCTTTATGACCTTTTACCGTTATCCCACGTTGGCACACTAAAGAACTTTGTTTGTATATACTAATACACAGAAATGACTATTTGCCGAATGGATACAAGAATTGAGTGGCAGAACCGTACTGAATGGAACGCTAGCCGCCGGCGCTTGGTTTGGTTGTGTCGACCAAATAGGAGTAAATCGTTTTTATGCACACAATTGGCTGAGCCGATAGGTTATCATATTGGTAATATATGTTTTACGAAAGATAACTAAAGGTTTCTCGTTCTGTTAAACGTTTGACAATAGGTTGTTAACGACCTGTTTTATCGTTGGTGGAATGACTGCAACTTGATAGAAATGATAATGAACTCGTGGAATGGAATGTTTAAGTCGGATCTTTACAGTCAATTCTTTGAGAACAACATAATAGATACAGCTGGTTCCACGGTTACAGTATAGATAATGGTGGATTCATGCTCGTGGTGTGCAACAATATCCAGAGGTTTCGTTAAAAGTGACCAACTTGGAAACATTTTCTGACATTAGGGTATGAAAATTTTTTTGTATTTAAATAGCTCCTAAATTATGTAAACTATTGGATTCATCCAGAAGCATTACCGGCTTTTGTTAGACGGTTCTTCTATCCCCCATTCTGTTATGATCCAGTCCGTGGTGCTGAGACAAAAGCTGGCTTTCTTTGCATACTAGGTTAGTTTTTTAAACGAAACACAGATTTTAAGCTGAATGTCCACACTTGTTGATTCCTGGAACACACTATTTGAAGAACTTCATTGATAAACTTGCCCCGTACGTTTTGACGATACTGTATAACACAGAACATTAACCAATAACGTATAACTATCGAAAGTCAAACAGAGTGTAGCAGTGTTTTACATAGCAGTCACCTTAGTCTATTGTATTTTAACAACAGATTAAGAGAAAATCTTTTTTAAGTGTTACTACACTATTTATTCTCGTAAACAAAACCTTTTGCCTTTCAAACGATGTGCAACGTTGAATATTTTGACCGCCTCCCCAGCTTTCAGGAGACCACTACCTAACAACAAACAGCAACCTCTTTCATGTTCACAGTTTCCTAATCGAGATCCACTTGCAGTTGTTATGCGTGGCCATAACTAATAGTTATGATGTTGTTGGTTTGGGTTGTGGTTCATACTTCTTGTATGGCATTGCACACACTGGAGCACAGATACTCCCAGAGTATACATACAGACAGAGTACCTTATTCCTGTATCATCGTAAACAAGACAACACAGGGTTATGGTAACTAAACCCGTACGTATTCTTGGTGGGTAGATAAACAATAACTCAGTAAACTGTAAAGTTATGCCTGAATATCACTCGGATGTGGAACAGTAGCAAGTTGTGTCAACCAGGCTAAAATGTGTTAGGGAGTGTATGTTTATATTCAGGTTCAGGCACATCTTGAAGAATCGATTACTTTAGATCAGTAGCAACTCCAAGGTCCATAAGGTTTGAATGTTATCGACAGAACAGGACAGAATACGTAATACTAATGTTTTATAAAACCGAAAAACATCAACACACTGAGAAACAATTTGCGAATCTCACGGTCATGTCTTTAAACAAAAAACTCAAATTGTAAATATAAATGAAGGTGAATACAGGTCACTTGTTTTAGAAACGTCATGATTCAAGTCGGAACAGTTTAAAACACTTGAAGAACACAGCAAACAGTAGACAAACGAAGCGTAGCATAATAGTAAGACAAACAACCCATGATAATGTGTATTTGTGGACGTTGAGGAAGCTGAGGTATATGTTGCCTTCGGAATTATATCTATTCAAAACTTTAAGCCCATTGAAAACCGTCGAACAAAGTGATTACAATTACTTTTTATAAAGTATACTGTAATACATCTCATCCCAACAAGATTTTGCCTTCCAATTTTTAACTAGTTTACTCACCACTGGTCAGCGGGAGTAGATTGCGTTCAGACGTTTAGTTTACACTCAAAATAGAGTATAAATGAAAGTATAAATGAAAGTATAAATAAAAAAATATGATTGAGGTTCAACAGTACCAAAAAGATCGGCGATGATTATGCGATGATTATGTTATTGCCAAAACAAATCGATGCGTGTGCTTCTTATAAAATCTGTTTTTTTCTGTGTATGAATAGTAACTGTTATCCATTATCTGACTTCCTCCTAACTGTAAAAGATCGGTTTACTACAAGGTGACAGAAATCATAAATATTGGAGGTCATTGATTTTCCCCAAAACTATTTTTTTTATACTGCTTGAATGTGTTTGTCTTCCAAACTTCAAATCAAGGTCGAGTTATGGAGCTCCCTCGTGATCTCGATTATCATTCAGGTTTATCGCACAGTAATCATAAGATCATTATTCTCTATCCTGTCTGCTTTAGTGAATTAACTGGCTGAACCGAACTTTTAAGCTTGTTCTTAATAGTGATCCTTAGAAGTATGCAAAATCTTAACGGAAATAAAAACGACTGACAGCAACAGAAATCAATGAGTCGCTAGAGCTGAGTAAATCAAAGCATTCAATAACACAGCCAGTCAGTACCTAAGAGAGAGCTTCAATATGGGTTTTGGATTATTGCAATCCAACATATGCAGTTTCTGTAAGATAATGTTCTACGCAAAATCAACAAACGTATAACGGTTACGAGTTTACTACAAGCGTTTTTCAGAACAGACTCAATTATGAAAAATCTGGACTTTGACCAGATTCAAACCCGCGACAGAAACAGCATGCCCAAATATGGCAAATGCTCTGCTAAGTAAGCTCAAAAGGCTTGCTGGAAGTTCAGAAGTTTCAAAATTTGACCTATTTACCCCCTGGGCGTGGCTTCGTAGCTCAGCGTTTGGGCATGTCGTTTTTGTCACTGGTTTGAGCCCAGCCGAATTTCAGAGTTTCCGCATTCGGGTCTTTTCTGAATAATCAAATCTGCCAAACTATTCATCAGTACTACACGCGTTTTGTCCCATTAAGTTGGAAGATCTGTGATTCAGGAAAAATTGTTTGTCTTACCCAATAATATCAGTTGTGGATCAACAGAATTCGGAAACAAAACAAAACTTACTTTCATTGATAACTTGGTTTTGTCAACATTCTCTGTTTTCTTTCCGTCAAAACTTTTGGAGTTGTTTATCAATAACCGCTGGCGTACAGTCGTAAATCATAAAGTTACACTGACTAAAATGATTTGATGACAGATTTGAGATAAAAAACGGAAACGAAAAATGTAAAAGAGTCTGTTATAGACTGTGCCGGACTTCCATGGAATACCGTCATTTAGACTCCTACAGTTCAGTAGACCTCATGTTTTTGGAATTTACCTTTTCCTAATGATAATAACTACTATATTTAGAAGCTTGTACAGTTTTTATTCACATAAAAAATGTTCCATCGAAGTCTAGTTAACCGTATTCCAAAGAACGAACATTATGTGTGCAACTTAACTCGTACCTCAAAGTTGATCAATTTTTCATAATATAGAAAGTTGTGTTTTATCATTGAACGTAGGCTGTCGTTTGATGGTTGGCTGTAAAATCGTGAAAAAATTGACCACATGACTATATCCTGATGGTTTCAGGAATGTTAGCAACCTGGAGTTTCTGCGTACTTGGTTAGTTTATCACTTTTGCGTCGATAATGAATGTTGGTTGCGAAAGCAATAAATGAAGACTTAAAAAACGTTGATTTGGTGGACTAAATATTTGACTTTTAAAATGTCACCTCAGGTGATACACAAACGAACTGATACTGTGCGACGAACATCTTCCAATACCACTGCTAGGTGGGTAGAAATATTTGTTAAAAGTGCGCTTCACAAAGTAAGCAACGTTTAGTGGCTACTACTTTTTGCTGAACGGAAAACCTTGCTTATTTTTTCTATTCCTCAAGGTTCCCGACACACTACTGACATACATTTATGTGAACTATAGACGACCATGTATCTGCTACAATTTTTCGAAGATTTTATGATCAAATTGTACTTGTGGTTTGTCGAGTGGTGTATTTATATGGCAAGTCAAGTGAACGGAAAGATCGCTGATCCATTGGACAACTGGTCTTGAGTTTACTCATTAATGTTTATTCACAAACAGGTTCATCCAGTTAAAACGTACATGAAAGCGAATGTCATTTTCTTGGTAAACACATTGGGAAAGCAGAATCTGACACAACAGATTGTGTCGTTCTAAGTACATTTCTGTTTAGCTGGAGAGCGTATGGAATTATCGTTAGTCGCTAGGGCAACCACTTTAAAAAAAATTCACTCATTAGTTATTGTTACCTAATATTCACAAACATTGAGTGTTAGTGTTGTGATCGCAAAAGACGCTTGGCCTAAGAATCCGTCAACTGCGCAAACTCCCGTATAGGTCATGTCAAAAATCAAACTACAAACGTGTACACTCATTTGCACGTTGGACATGCATTCACAAACATCATTGTCATTCGGTTGGTGAAACTTCTGCCGTAGCGCGTACATCATATTCCGATAGTCCATTCTTGTTCATTGTCTGCTTGGCGTTCGGAGCTTGCTCTTTTGTTCCTGAATGTCGCCTGTGGGTAATGTACTACCCTTGAGTAACATACTACTCACAACCAAACTGTCTGTCACACAACATTAGTAAGTGCCAAACTTTCCAAACTTCTTTCAAAGAATCCAGTGAGTTATTTAATAACTTCACAGAAGAGAATTTTCCATCGTATACCACAATAAATGCCTTTACATAGAGAGTTAGTGATAAATGCCAAAGAGTTGGAAGTCTGGGTAGGTCTATCGATGACCATAGACCTCCACTCATGTAGATCTAAGTACAAATTTTGACAAGGGCTGTTTGTATTACCCGAATGAGTATATTGAGTATACCTGCGATATATATATATATGTATATATATATATATATTATAGCTGTGATGCTAAATCCGAACTCCGTCTACTGAAGTATTCTCATCTGTTACTTGCAATTATTTCCTGCAAAACAAAATAGTTCTACACGGTGCTATGGTTGGTTTTATTATCCAACGAATTGATTTATTCGTTTACTTATTCAACTGATTATAAAAGTTGTATCACTTTCTTATTTAGCTTCGGATTCCAATTTTATGACTTGCATTCTATTCACTTCTCTATGCGTAGATTTCCACTGTAAACTGACCAATCACAGAGGTTGTCAAGACAGTCAGACTAACTTAAGGGTAGACATAAAAGAACTGTCTTATATACTATCGATTATTAGTTGAGACTGATTAACTCCGGACTCACGAGTCAACCGTGAGAGTGAATTACAAGAAAAACAAAACCGTAGCTCAGTCATTACTACTAACGCTTGTTGCTTTGCATTTCTGGTACATCTCAAGAATGACTCATCAGTTTTACGATTGATGGGTTGAATGTTCATTGAAGAACAATAATAATCGGTGCACTTAAACAGATTTGTGTTTTTCAAAATCAAAACTTACTAGTTCAGAAGGTATTGATGATGCTGATATCGAGAATAGTCGACTTCGTAGGGTAATGTCGTTCTGAAATGTAAGTCAAGAGATTATTGTTAATTCAACTTACCTAACAAATTGCTGTCTTTGCCTGGTTCATTGCAGTCAGGCTAATAAACACTTTGAAATAATCGAATCACTGAAGCGTTGCTAAAAAGGCTGCAACTAGAAGTTTATAAATCCAACCCTCCTCATAACAAAGTCAGTTCCCCAGTAAATAACAGGCTTCACTGAAAATGGCACAGTCGAATCGGCAATTAATACAGTTGATGTTATTGACAAATAAAGACAATTTTCTAAAATTACCTATCCCGTAAAAGGTGGTAGACAAGAAAAATCTAAATAGCCATCGATTCAGTAACCGAATTTAGACTTTCTTAAACCTAAAGCAATCAAGATCTCAAACCTCCAGCTAGATTTGCTACAGACGTATGGATCGTAACAGTTCAGATTAATTACAGGTAACTTGGAGGAGTATATAAAAAAAAAGGTCAGACAACTTCTGGTTAGCAAAGAATTACAGCATATACTCAAACTTAAATCTGTTTTTATACAACCCAGGTGGGAACGCCACAGTGAAAAAGGTGAACTTCGATCTCACTCTTTTTGCTCGCCCTAGTTATCTCATAATCAATCCATGTTTCTGAAAACCTGGGGAAAGTTTTAACCCAAAGGCAACATAACTAGTAGTAGGCCAAGAAAAACTGGAACGTGTTCAACAGAAAAACAAAACCTTGTAGAAATTGTACCAGCAATTTTGGTTTCTTGCCACGTGTTAAAAACAAGTGTTCGTTCTGTTGAACAGGAAGCTGATGACACTGTAATGAGTCACACTTTGGAACCGAAACGTTCATCTGCTGAACCGTTATCACAAAATTACCGAATGGTTCCCACTTTTCTACATTTAAGACTGTCTAAAGCGCAGACTGTGCTGCAAATCATGGGCGAGATAGAACCATATTATGGAATAGAGAAGCGTGACTATTCCTACTCAAAGTGCAAATCAATGGTGCAAGTTTAACGATTAGAAAACATCTGATTTAGTGTAGAAATGAAAACTACGTCAAACACGACTACTCTCAGATGGTGGTTTACAACTAAACAACATGGATTTTTATGACATACAAACAGATTTTTGACCTGAGTTATATATTGATCCGCCTCCTTGTTTCATTTCTGACAGGAAATGTCAGTCCTACAAATTGATAACATTCTGCCTGAGTGACGTCTGCAACAGAAGAGTGAAGTGAATTTGTGGTTATGCTAGCATAGATAGTGAAGGTACATATACGTTTCATTGAATTGCCTTAAGGTTCAGATCGGTCAACTCTTGCACAACACAAATTTAGGAAAAATGAGCGGTTTCGCCTAAATGAGTTAACAAACAATACTGCCAGCACAACCAACATGAAGTGTCTCATCATTACTTGCTGTTCGAAATTACCAATGAAGTCTATCGATCGTAAAGTCCAGCGACAAACGTAACTTGATACAGAATAAACTGATTGACGTTCAGCATTATAAAATTACCCACAATTTGTGCCCTTATAATTATAGTCACGCAATTGAGCAGTTTGAATTGCGATGTATCTGTTCAGCTCAAGGGGCTATGAATAAGTAATCCACTCATAAACGATGCTCATAGGACTTGTGGCAGACCAGGTGGGTGCCTTGAGTTATCACGCTATTGGTTGCCATTTCAAATATTGTCGAGATATTGTTGAGGTAACCTATGGTTGATGATTTCAAGCAAGAACAAAACCGGTCTTGCGGTGTTGAATTTGGTTTGAGAAAAACGAGTATGGTAAGTTTTCCGTACCTTGAACCTGTAGCCAATGTTAACTAGCAACAAGAGGTAGGCTGTATTCATCAGAACATGCAGAGCTGGAGCGGGTCAGGCAGAAGTGTAACTAAGAGACAACAAACATAGCATAAGATTTTATCCAGCTTTTGTTTTGGTCTTTCGCCACGCTGTATGGTCTGCTCTGAAAAGCGTTATCACTTGTATGTCTAGCATGGGCTAACTAAAACAAATAATCTATGAGATTTCGTTTTGACAAATCAATGTGCTGGTTTGAAACTTCAAGTCGAAAATTTTTAGAATTGTTACTGTGGTGATAACAGAGCGAAGAACAAATCACAGATACACAGAGAAAAGTGATTGATTTTTTCGTTTTCGAGAGAAGCCATGCAGTCAAAACTTTATACGTTCACCATTCTGTGCTGGTTATTGATTGCGTTATTTTTTTCAGGCAACTTTAGTAGATTTTGATCCATTACAGTCTAAAACTGACTTTCAATTCGCCAGATGAAAACCCTTCAGCAGTGTTTTGATTATAGCTGAAATGGAGTCAAATGAGACGTATAAGAAGCACTTTCTAGCGGTCTTTTCTGTTTACTGACAATATGTCAACTCGTCATAGTTCCGCTTACTCACGGGAAAAACTTCGTAGTTGGATGCGATGATTGTTTCGTAGATTTTTTAGAGTAAGTGTAACCTGGACAATGAGCTCTATTGTAATGACGGTATTGTTTCCGAGACGGTTTGTCGGATCGTTAAACTCTTAGCTGACTGACAAAACTGTAAAAATGTCCGTTTCATCATCTCGTGGTAAGTTCAAAGAGTCAAGTTGACGGTTGATGTAAATATTTATGTTACTGAGTTTCAACGCCCAGTTGTAAATGTCAGGGTAACAGCGGCGTTTTAGTGAAAAGTTTTCAACACAATCCGTATGGACTCTTGAAACAGTTTCCGTCATTGCACATCCAAACACATTAGATTAACCCTGTTACATAAGTCCAACGCACATGTGTGCCTGTTAATTGACAATCACGTGGTTAGTCAGGTGAAATCGCGCAACATACAGAGCCCTGAGGTTTCACATGCCCGATGTGACGGGATTCCTTATTCTTAGACCAAATATTCAATGACCTTGATAAGCGCGTTTGGCAGAGCGTATGTCTAGGAAATCACACACACATGGTGGGTTGAATGTGCCCTAGTTAATGGATATCTTAACCCATTTAGAGGTTAAAGCCCCCTGAAGCTACGTGCTAGGTGACGCATGTCCACTAGATCGTTTGTGCACGCGTGTGGGTTATGGCACAAATAGGAAATAAGAATCACGAGATGGCCACATTGGCAACCTGGTTGCAAATAAAGGGACTGACAGACGTTGGAAGCTTAATTTGTCTTACGGTTATTTCTATACATGAAATCTGACAAGGGTATATTGATTTATCCTCTCAGAATAGTGCATATGGCGCAAGTAGCATGCAGATGTCGGCGTAAGCATACTGGGTACTGCCCATATTTCGAAAGGATAATCGTATCACATAAAATGTGAAGTAGCACGACAAGTAACGAACACCACATATTATAAGCATATAGGATCCTAGGTAAACCGCTTTACCCGGTGCAGTATGCTTTGCTAGGCTAAAATATTAACTTCTGGAGAAATTCCTTGAAGATGCGGATTCAGAGTAGCATTATGTTCTGTAGAAAACACTTTCGAGATTCAAGGTGAAAAGACCCACCGGAGTTAGTGTTAACCGTATGATTCATTGAAAAATTCAAATAGAAATTTACCGTGTTCTGCGTCTTTAGACAATCGAGTCAACAAAATTACTGTGGCGGAGTGAACATATTCTCGACCCCTCATTAGCGATTATGAGTTGTTCTCTGTAAGTTGAAATGTTTCTAATATTTTATTATCAACTATAGTTACCCTTCTGTTCTGTCAAATTTCCGCCAACTTATTCTCACAAGCACAACCGATGCTGCTGATCACCTGAAACTGAGAACTGTTCATCACAAACGCAGGTGTACAGTATCAGTTTTCTCCATTCTGCAAATTTCCAATTAATCTTGTGAAAATTCTTACTCAATTCATTATTCATTCAGATGAGATTCAACGGTAGAAAATCTAAATCTGGCTTAATTTTAACCGATCGACACACCAAAATTTCAGTGAGCAACAAACGTTTTACCGGATGAGTTTCGAGACCACTCCGTACACTTTGTACTCACAATTTTGAGCACAAGTACACAGAGATTTAACTAAGATACTGAGGATTATGTTTTTCAGAGGCGTGCTACAACCCTCGATGGTTTAGGCCCCGCGAAGGTGTTAATTTTTAAAAGTGAATCAAAACGCATCCAAAAACAATCATAGCATGATGGTCATATGCTCATTAAGACGTCAACAGTGGTCCTATGACTAATTTGTTATTCAATATTCGCCTTCATGAAATCTGCCGTTTGCAGTTTGCGACAAAATTTTCTATGCTGTTCATAATAGTCGTATATTCGGTAAATGAAGAATATTACTTCAATTTGTATATGTCTCATCAACTTCGCAACTGTTATCCCAACTGATAAAACACAGTTGGTGCTTTTGTGGCTCTCAAAATTTATATCGGATGTTTCTGCCAATAAACGACAGTAGTTTAAAAATCTAACCAAATGGTGTCCTTCACTTTATGCTGGACGGTCATAAACCAGTCTGCAGCTGCCATAAAATTGGCAGTTTGAAATCTTTCATAACCCAGTCATATTCCTTTAATAAATGCACAGCTATCCAGTTGGTGTTGAGCGTATAAAAATCAGTTCTGACGAAGTTGTCGTAGTTCAACAAGGTAATCTATAATAATGAACACCAAATACACACATGCAATATCTCGCATTAAAATATCCCCAGCAAACCAACTTACCAGTGCGAGACGTAGAAACTCCTCAGTTAGGTCGTCTTTGTTAATTCGCTCCTGGCGATTTAGGGTAATTCACTCAGTAACGCGTATTCGACAATTCCAGTAACGCTTATTCAGATGGTCGGGTTAACGGGACTATCTTTCAAGTCCAGAAAACGTCAGAAAAGGCGATCGAACGAATATGAATTTGTGCAGAACTGTTTAGTAAAATTACAACAAATGTACAAACTCACCTTGAATGTAAACCAACTGGGTACACAAATTATCCAGCAAGAGTGTTCAAAATGGAGTAACTGAACACGCGTCCACAAGCAGCTACCATCAACACGAAATGAGCTCATTAAAACAACCGGATGCCGATGAAGGTAAAAACGTATGAAATAATACCAAGAAGGAAGTTCTAACATATAAGCAATGATAGTTATAAAAAAAATGAAGGCAAATATTTTGTGTGCAGTTTGATGCAAAACTCATCATGATCGTTTACTGCACACAGCAAAAACCAATAAAAACAAATTTAGGATCGGATTTCTGCAGACAAACCAAACATGCCTCAACGGATTCATCGCTCCGCATCATTCCAAACAAAAGACGACAAGCGTACCAGACGAATTTCAGCGGATCCAACAGTCTTGACGGTTTCATATTTATTCCTTCCTGACAAATATTTCGAGTCGGTCAGTAGTTCGAGCATTTCACATTAACGGACACAAAGCTTTGATTTCCCTAAGTGATGTAACAGACTTGTGTGAATAAAAACTATACGTCGTTTGTATTTGAACTCGCGGCTGGAACTTCATGTCTCTAAACGACTTTTACTCTACAGAGCCACACCGGCAGCTAAGACCTCTTACATTTACCATGAGTAACTGACTCATGACGTTAAGTTGTGCGGAATCCGTAGAACCATTCGGAGGGTAAATTAGCCCTGCGGTGTTTCTCAAGGATTTAACGCTCAAAACCACCAAAGCTACCGTTAAGCATAAAAATCCAGTCGTGCCATATAGTTTAATTTTGAGGCTCTTCAAACTTAAAATATTTATCATGCTTCTTACAACTGATATAAGTTCAATACTCAGTAGTATCGATCAACCTCAGTACCATCTGCCCTGAAAACAGTTTATCCTTCGTGTATTCCATAATCGCAAACTTATTGCATAACATTTCACAGACATATTTTGCGACACTAGTTTTTATCGTTGGTCTATAAGTCGTGGTGAGCTGGTTTGTCCTTCAACTTTAAGTTGCCACAGCAGTCTGCAGGTTTCAACTGGCAGTAGTGATGGCTCGTTCGGAGAGACGAGCAACTGTACATTTAATTCAGTGACAATCCAAATGACGAATCGTTCCTGCTCGACCAGAAAACATGTGATGACAGCCGACTAATAAATGCACACCGAAATCTAACCTTACGGAAGTAGATTATGATGTCGGACATCAGGGCGACTGGCATTGCAGTGATAACAGTCACAACGGCTTTAGAATTTCTGTCAATTTATCCGCATTTTTTTCCAGAATGCCTCAATATTAACAACGAATGAATGAAAGGAAAGAACTACGATATGTGTTACACCCAATGTAGATAAAAACTTGTCAACCCACTTATCAACATCTCAAATTTTACCACGCAACGATGATGTTGGTGGGTGGTAGAATGAATTGATTGGGGATTCCTAATTGGACAGTTCGTCTCTAAGATCTTTTGATGGATTCCATACAATTTAGTGGACTAAGCTGCAAATTGAGTCCAGATGTGCAGTTCATCAGCTTTCTATGTGACTCAGTTACTTCGCCAATACGGCAGTTGTTGCGTGTAAGTATTTTGCTCCAATGAGTTCAGTGGAAACCTAGATGTTTCAACAGTTGGGTCTCTCATTAGTTACTAATTCTGCTAATCCGACTATCAGTAACGCTCTTTACACCGTCACGTGAAACAAAACAGAGCAGTACCGTAATCAAGCTTGAGACCCAACCACAAACATATTTCAGTAAAGCATGCTAGCTGTTAGAACAGAGATTATTGAAATCCATAAGAACGTACCGTGTTAATTTACAGACCATAATGATTATGTATATTCGATTCCCCATTGGACTGTTTCGAAAGAGAGGTGTCGGCCGGAAAATTAGTTTCATTAAAAAGTTCAGTGAAAGCAGTAGAAGAGTGTGCTAGAAAAAATGATGGGATGATCCGATGGCAGAACTCGAATCAACTAACTGTCTATCGAACAAACGATAAGCATAGTTTTAGTATACAACAGATGACAGCCGATTGACTATACTATCGAAAGGAGGAGGTCGGTTTCTTCATTTCTCTCGGAGAATTATGGTGATAATTTAAGGGAATTTCACATTTGTGAATCGTGTGGGTTAGTCGAGTGTGCCATGGATTTCCTGTCTTGGGCGACTTGAGTAAACAGATATACTATATTTGAAGTTAAGGAATATGTACAACAAATTTTAGTTACAACAGCCAGTTGCACTTTATACAAATTTGTCAAGTAACCTTACTGATTATTTTCAGTTAATGGGTATAAGCAATCAAATTTTCTTTCCGGTTCGTCCAGTAACACGTTTCAAATCTCACTGTCAAACGTAAATGTGTTTTTCGCCTTTTAGTGAGTTGAACAGAGTCACTAAACGAGTACACTGTCATTTCATTAGTTTCGATTTTAGCCATCGATTGTCGCGGGCAAGTTAAATCGTTGAAAGTTTATTAGAAACCACTTTTTCCGCTATCGGAATTCCGATGGGAACTGTGTCTATTATTGATCGCTGGATAAATGTCTCGCACATATTTCGAGGTGTATGTTATAAGTGTTGAAGCAAATGGCAATCAAATCTTAATAAATCGTACAAAACGCAAGAGTTCCCCTTTTTTTACTTGCCAACAATAAGATAAATGTTCCCGCAAGGAAGAGTGACATGAGCTCCATAGAACAAAATTTATTTCTGAAGATGTTTCATAACATTTTCATGAACCGTCTACTGGCCAACGTGGACCACGTTGATAAGACAGTAATGAACTCTAAAATGTCAGAGTGTACGGTCATTGTCAGGTGTGACGGCATTAATGCAACTGACCAGGACAGCATGTAATCTTATAAAGTTAAGTGTCGGATTTCAGAATTGTCGTTTAGTAAGTGCGCTCTTAGGTCGACCCAGACGCCATTTCACCGGGTATGAGGTTCGGAACGAGTTGACTTCATTTTCTCTATAAACGCGATGCGTTGTGTCAGCCAGATCAGCACTGTCTTGTTAATCCTCCTCCAGAAACCTGCAATGTTACTTGTTAGTGGTTTTGCTTAGAACTTTACAAATTCTAATAGTTCACCTATATGAGACAGTTAAAGTCTGAATCAATCGGACTAGATTCTTTCTGGGTATCGGTGTAGATGTGTAGCATTCTCCCTTGAGAGAGCTGAACACCATTTACGAACTTGGGCGAAATAGAATAGCCTTCGATTGAATGTGATATTCATGTCGGGCCTTATACGATTGGCGAATGTAAGAACTAGGTTCCTGACGCGAAATATATGTTCTTTATACAATGTTCAAGTGAGTGAACGGTATAAGCAAACAGTGGCGTAAGCGCCCTACTTCACAATCACGCACTAAAACATAAAATAATGTATAGTCCAGTTTGCGCCGCATCATATTCACACAACTCAAACCTGACATAACAGCCTCATTTCACGTTTTGTACTCACCGTAACATAGTCAGACAAAATGGCAGGAGCTGAACCGAAACTTTCGTTGTCATTAAGTACAAGTCTGTGCTGTGCTTTCGGAAACAACGGCTCGTATGGTTGTTTCCATCATTTTTGTGACCGACTTTAATCTCTGACATTATGATCTCTTCCCAAGTCTCATTTGGCTGCCTATGGGGATAAATGAAAGGGCTGACATGCGAATTCATAAGGATTCAGCCAGGTTTGTGAAAACAGAACATGCAAATTAGTCGGGTGATCTAATTTGAAATATTTGTTTTTTTTGGGATAAACTTGTGAAACTGTACTGTTTTTGGTCACTATGATGTGACTGTGCTATTTTGAGAGTGTTCGGCTGGGAGCGTCGTGATTTGATCACGTTCCACCTGAATCTATTGGTTTACAGCATATAATGGTCAAACCCCACAGTGTTTTACTGGAGAGCAGACTTTGTCTTTTCCATTCTGATAACTGTCAAACAAATTACTGCAAAATATATTTGTTCTCATACCGTATTTTAAACAACCGAACACACCAGCATTTCACTGTTACTTCTTTACTGATTCTGTGGGCTCTCATCTTGTAACGCCTTCACGTAGGCATTATCTTGTTACATCACAATTACACCGCTTTACATTACATTCTATTATCTAATAATCTTTAATGGAAATTGCGCTTGTGTTAACCGATCACTAGTTGGCCTGGTAATTCCGCAAACAAATCATCTCAACTTTTATTTCTTATATCAACTAACCATACGTCTTGGAAAAATAATGGTCGATATAACAGTCTTATCCCATTAAGATTAAGCGAACCAAACCATAGTAGAGTTAATATCCAGAAATTACAAAACATTCTATCAATCTTTACATATATTACATTCAACCTCATTTCTTCCTTCATCGATTACAGCTTATTCCAGAACGCGTCGTCATGCCACAGTCACTCAGAACGAGTTGGAATTCGATAATGAAAATGCAGTTTACTTGAACAGTTCTCCATCGTCAACTTCTGATATACGAGTGGGAAGTGCCTCGTCTTCTGGTACAGCTTCGGCCACCTTGTTTCGAAGAATCCCGAAGGAGGTATGTGTTCCTTAAATAAGTGAACGATAAATGTTATCCTGGGTGTTTTTAACTACAGTCATAAGTTTTCCCTAGGTTCAAGTCTTATATGTTATATATAATCTTATATTGCTGGTTGGTGATAATTAAGTATTCATTCAGCAATAAGATGTAACGTTACTGATCATGAAGCAAATGATAGTCCATCAGCCAACATTAATATATTATGTTGAATATTCCAGGAAAAATGGAAGTGTATCTGGGGAAATTTTTATTTAATTTGAATGTCACGTTAATGGCAAAACCATCGCAATGCGAATCTATTCATCAGAGATCAAATTGTCTTAATGAAAGTTCAATTAAATCATTGTTTTTCAGCTTACACTGAAATAATTGTCACTGAGTTACTGACTGGACTCAATAGGAACTTTCTGTATGTACTTTTCTTCGGTGACAATTATTTGACCAGTGTAGTAGTAACCACAGTTTTTTTTCGTTTCCCTGAATGAAGCACTAAGGTAACTTATTCGTTCATAATGAGTAAGATTCAGATAGACTATCCTGTCCCCAGAAGATCGAACATACTGGTCCGCTTACAGCAAGATTATTAACAAACGTTCGTAGCAGAGCAGAATGCAGGGCAGTTTATGTTAAACATATGTGGTCAGTCTAAGTTGTCCAAGAGAAAGTATTGCCTATCAGCTGATGTATCTGAGGATGTTACAAACCATGGTCTGTGCATGGTGCAAGTATTACTGAAAGGGTGACATTTGGAACAATCCGTTGAGTTAATATTTGAACTACTGCATATATCAAGGGTATGTTCTTCCAAATAGTTGAATTTTACAGGGAGGTTAAATAGTTGAGAAAAAACAGACACCGAAGCAATTACTTTTTTCAATGTGAACCGATCGCCTGGAAACCAGTCATGTGAAGCAAATCGATTATCTTTCCAAATTCTAGTTTGTTGTCATTCGGAGTCTAACCACGTCTAACTGAAGACTTCAAAATAATTGTATACTTCATACTGCCAGACTTAGTAGAGCTAAAAATCCCCAATTTCTTTTGAGTAATTAAACGTCATGCTTCAGTTGGTGTATATATGTCTGTGACTCATATATGAGTAGAAATGTGTAATCTTTGTTCAGTCGATTACAGTAAGAAAGTATGATCAATGGTTTTCTTTTGGCATCATGAATCGACCTTATCACTGTCAGCAAGCATTTGTGGGTGGTCATCTAGATATGGCTATTTTCATTTCAGGTTACTGATGGTTGCTAAGTCTGACGTAAAATGTTTGGTTCAAATTATGACGTAAAAGTCAGTTAAGCTTTTATCTAGGTCAGTCTCATTGAATGATGTGGCAGAAAATATTGCAGAAATTTTGTAACAGCAAACTGCAGAATTGTTTCACGTCAATAACTGGTCTCTTCCGGTGTATGACAGTCAACGTTTACTGGAATCACTTCGGTATAGGTTGCTGACATCCGGCTTAAATTTCAACCGCAAACACAAGATTATTACCATACCAATGAATTAATATAAAATTGCCTTGGTATATATTCATGAATGCTGTAACCAATTTCATGAACTCGATTTCAGTATCCGAGCTGACAAAATATTTAATTTGAAACCTGCGGTTCATGTATATTTAGATCCCTAATCTTATCTCTAAGTCAAAGTGATTGGAGATACTGAGGTTAATACACCTTCATACCTGCAAAGTTTGGCACAACTAAACTTCTAGACTCAACATTAACAGTTAACTGATGCACTGCAATGTTCGACTTAATCTTGCAGGGTTTGGTGTATTCAATAGTTCCATCCAATGAGATGTAGACACAACACATGCACAGTAATCTTCAAACAGCTAATGACCGCGTAGACTTTCTTGTTGGTTCGGCTTGTAGACAAATCATCAGGTGACAGCTTGTCCGATCTGTTGGAATGAGCAAAGCTATCTGATATTCGCAGTACTTCTGAAGTCTCTATGTTAGTGAGCTACCGAACAATTATGATAACCATGGCTAGCACGAGACAATCTTATCACATCACACTCACTGACTCTAGTGAACTAAAAATATTTTAAACAGACCGATCAGATTAACGTCGCCGCACCGAATCACATATGCTCACTGTGGACCGAACTCACTTTTTTCGTCGTTACCCTACTTACATTCCAGTCCAGTGAGTCTCCAGTGTGAGAAACAAAACGATAAACTGAGCAGGTAGAACAAAAGTGGTTAGGCCATTTTGCAACTGTCCATGAGATATCCGTGTTCACCTTCGTGCAATTAAACGGAACCGCGGACCTGACTGAAGTAGGTCTAGTCGTTTCACTAAGAAACCTTGCGAACAGTCCGCGAGATAAGACCTCGGTCTGCAGAGAATAACGACGGTAAAATGAAAAATGCTTTCCCTGAACTATCATCAAACATTGGTCTGGCAAGCCTGTATTTAGTTTGCATTCGCCAAAACGGTTTGGTCTGAGAACTGTCTACACGACCTGAAAGAAGAACATATTGTGGTGGACTGTCAGGCAGGTGGTACGAGCATTTCAACTCTCGGCGGAATACCTCAACACAGGGAGGAGGTGCGCTCAAAAACCCACCGCGAGTGGATGGAGGACGGCGTGGGCGACCGGATGAGTCATCGCTCGACCGGATCGGACCAACGGGCTAGATGTGGTGGCCGAAATAGAACGGATGACCAAATTGAAGGCCTGATTATTCCAACACTCGCAGGAATATCTCGGCACGGTTGTGGAGTACGATCAAAGCCCACAGTGGATGGAAGGAGGACAGCACGAGCGACCGGACAAGCCATCGCTCGAAGAAATCGGATCAACGGACGAAGGTTGGCAAGCAGAAAACCTCCAGATAGAAGGCGTAAATCACACAACTAAACCGGGTGGAAGTGCACACGACGTGTGAACGGAAACCTGGGGGTGTTGTGGACTGGAATTGCGATTCAAAATAGCGAGCGCACGTGTGGCGTGGGAACTAGTGAGTCAGATAATAAAGATTGTGCTTTATTGAACGCCTTTTCGCTACAATATTTCTGTGTAGTTTTGTCACCTGAACATAACGAACCAAAACGAATTATTTGGTTATGGGTTTTATGATCAGCTTGTCTACTCTTCTGAGCTGGTAACGTTCACGCCAACCTAACAGCTATCATACAGATGCCGGTACTTTTTGGCATTATATTGCGATGTTGTCCTCCTTTATTCATGAATGACGCGTTCACAAGTTCGCTGACAAAACTGTAGTGTCCTTCATAGCTTTGTGAGATCGACGTTGCCCTCGTTTGAGGTTAAGGTGAGGTTGAACCAACCCGCCTACAATGACGAGTGTTATCTTCAAGTATAATAACCTAAACACTTATGTTAATCATCATGTTTGAGGATGCTTAGCAGTTAGAATAATTTTACTCTATTCTCACACTTATATCTATCTGGCACTGTATGTTTGAGGTGGTCTGTCACCAAAAACAGGCAGCTGTATACAAGACCTAATTTTGCGTTACCCGGAAAGTGTACCTGGTTAGAGTGGAAATACCGTAATAACAATTCCTTATGTTTGGTGGACGGTGGTGTAAGAAATGTAAGGCTACATTTCCCCCGGAAAACACTTAACATATCAACAGAAATGAAAATGCGCTCGTTTTCTCGGGAAGACCCGTCACCAATCATCAGGTGAATCTCACATAGGTATTCACAGTTGTCAACGCAACTGATAAGCTTCGATTGTTGCGGTATGCTGAAACAGTTGTCATGAAAGGTTGGTTTCAACCTCCGTGTGTGCAGGAAGACTTGTCCGTTAGCTTGGCACTATCATGATAACGATGGTGAAAACCGATTACGGCATAGCACAGCTGTCTGTTTCTCTTACACGTCCAATTTCACATTTGACTCCTGTTTTCCGCTTCATAAGCTGCCGTTCAGTGCAGAAATTCTCCAAGCCCCAAATCATCTGCACTAAGGTTTACGATAATTTTGATGCAATTCAAAGACTAGGCAAACATTACGTTCGCTCTGCCTATAAACAAAAAAAAGATGTATTAATAACTGAATAATATACTACCAATTGCGCCCTATAGAGATGAACATAACTTAACGGCACACCGATTTCGATATCCCAATGGTCTAATCGTTCAACGAGGGACGACATACTGTTTTACTTACAGACGGTAAGTTTGAAGGGGAAGCATTTTGGAAAACACAAATCAGAAAGCGTAGTCGTTAGCCCCTTAAAATAACATGCCTCGAGTTGGATGAAATTAGACTGACCCACTCCATTTGATAAGACGTGGTGACAAAAGTGGGTTGAGTCAACGCTTGCGACTGAGCAACTACTCTGTTCTTTCCGGACAAACTCATTCTGAAACCTTGAAATCGCAATGTTTTGCATGCCTTAATACATTGTTCCAACAATTGCAAACCCAACGTCTACCGCAAATGTGTGCGAAATAGGAAAACCCGTTTTATGTCCCCAGAATGAGATGTGGAAACAGGAAGTTCACAAAAACAGCAGTCACTTCCAAAACCGTTGAACAGTACAGTCCTAAATGAAGTGGGTTTCAATTGCCGGAAAGTAGCAGGTAATTTCATTATAATTACTCGTTGAAACTAATAAAAAAGTGTGATTACAACGATGTGCGAGTCACACTGATACCAGTTTACTGCTCCGAAATCGACATTTCTTTTTATTAAGTATTACAATGTAGGACAACACTTGTGAATATTGTAACATTTCGTTTGGCTAGATTCAACAATAACCTTAGTTGTTTTTATTGCGAAAATGTACAGTCAGCTTGGTAAATGTCTTCTTTCAGCTAGAAAATTGTTAGTTAGACATCCCCGCAGTAGTCATAAGAAAAATGGTGTAACGAACAAGCTCGTTTTCGTTTATTCCTCATCAGACCAATTACACAACATTTCTATGACATAGAGTGGTCATAACAAAACGAACAGAAACAAGTAGCAAGTCTAAGTGAGGTCAGACACCTCATAGGCATACACGGAGACAACGTTCTGATACGATTACGTCACAGTTATGACGCACGTGAAACCATGGCGCTTTGGTCGGTCGTGGTGTGGATGGTTGGCCACGGCAAATCCAACGCCCGAACAGTGCGCTTCTGCGCGCAAAAGTGTGGATTATTTAGTTTCATATCAATGTTATGTAAGTGGTTTAGTGATGAATAACCGAAACTGAGGTTGTTCGCTACACCATTTTTCTGACAAATTAGTAGTAGACAACTGAAACTCAGAATACAAAAACGTGAACGAATGGCAAAGCTTATCTGTAAGTGATTAGAATTCGAACTGCTTTCAAGCATACTGTTGTGAAATATAGTTTAGTAAATCATTTAATCTATATATTATATAAGTATGAAATGGTGCGAATATTGATTGTATGAATTTTTCAAACGTTCAACTCTGTTTCCACCCACCTATCTGGTACGGACTCTGCTTACAGTCACAGGGAACGGGGTTAAAGCTCAGGCGGAACAGCCTTATGCACTGCTGCAATCTAAGTGCAAAAGCTGTTCTCAGGTGTGAATGCAGTTCAACTAATGTGAATTCTTATCTGGTATCACCTATCGACACAAAATAGTAACTGTTATATAACCTTCAATCGTCTATGAAAACGAAAGATGGCCCTGATTGCACTTTCATGTTCTGCAAATGATTGATTGTTTATTCATCGACCGACCAACATGCTTCTTTTAGTTGACGCATCGAAGTCAGTAGAGGCAATATTGAGCACCAATCCACCGAACGGTGACTAGTCGATTTAATGGCACCGCCCAATTGATAGGTCGCTGAAGAGTAGCTTAACTTTTACTGCTAAGTCACTGTGGATTCCTTCTAAGGATTTGTCCTACGATTCAACTGTTAATATCGAAGTCAGGAATGGCAAAAGTCCATGATTTATCCGCCAAAAACGCGGAAAGTTATCGATGTTTAAGCCAGGGATATTCCAATATTCACAACATCCACATCTGTTTATGTTGTGCCGTCGTACCAAGTAAATATTTGGCAAAGTTTTAAGTCAAGGAATGTCTTCGTCCGACATCAGGATTGCCTTTTGGTCTGGTCCATGTATACCTGACATTTCCTCAGTTACTAGTGGTTAATTACATAGGTTAACGTCACAATTATATGTTTGCTTCCAAGATGGGAAAGTTTTTATGCTTCGCAGTTGCTGTTTGGGAAAGAAAATATTTCCTAATTACACAAATATATTCGAAATTTTGTGTTTGTGTCCGTTTAACAGTTAATCACACTGTTAGTTCAAAGACTTAATTTTAACTAGTTAAACAGTCTCATACACTTGAAATAAACAATGTTTTATGAGAGTTTTGCCTAGCGTTACTTTGGAGCCAATGAAACCTTTATGATCCCTCAGTGACTATCTCAATTTCGTTTTTTTGCTTCTACTAATCGACGAATATTTCTAATTTGATTAACTATCACTTTATTGCAATTCTCTAGATGTTGGACACAATTCACCAGAATATTTTGGAGCCAACCTTGCATGTGACTTGCCATACTGATCAGACGTTCGCCAAATAAAATTTGCCATAGTTATGAATATCCCAAAGTGCCGACAATAAACGGCGTAGGCAAGGTGGAGTCACGTGAACAAAGATTTTGGTTAATGTGCGACAGCTACTTGAGAATTAAATCAGATGTACGGGGATCGGTCGACGTCAAGTCTAACTCATCAAGAACCGGATAACATAGTATTATTGTAGCAAAAAACTATACAGTAAAGCACGATCTTTATTATCCACCTAAGACGTTCTCACGCCACACGTGCGCCCATGGTTATGAACCGAAATTCCCATCCACAACACAACGGTGGTTTACAGTTACAAGGCGTGTGCACTACTGCCTGGTTGGCGTACGGGGCTGACGTCTTCTGTCATTGGTTTTCTGCCTGTTATTCTTCGTTGGTTAGTCCGATTCCTTCGGGCAATGGCTCAACCGGTCACCCGTGTTGTCCGCAACTCAATCGCTATGGAATTTTGGACACACCTTACCACCACGTTGAGGTATTCCATCGAATGTTGAAATTCTCGCGCATCCGATTTGGTCATCCGTCACACTATGGCATGCCAACTGACCACTGAAATTTTCTTCCCAATCATTATGTGTATTCCTAAGGAAACCAACTGGCGCACGTGAAACAGTATCTTATCGCATAGACTTCAATAAGAAATTATTGCCAGTGGTCTGGAAATCAGCTATCAGTGTCATAAACTAGCAGTGGGTTTACCAAACGATTGACAGCGATGGTACGGGAATGCTTTCGTTAATGTTCTTTTGATTATTTCCCCGAATTACCCGTGGAATGTTTTCTCCTGTGTTTAGGCTAAGTACAGTTTTGTTTCGTTCCATGTGTCGAACATTCGACGTATGCGCCGTCATGTCTTTATCAGACTGGATGAGAAGATGCAGTCTCGAATTTATGGTAAGCATATCTGCAGATTCCTCCGGATTATTACGGAACTGGGCTGGGTAACCAAGTACGAGAGAACCATACGAGTAAGTGCTGATAAGTGAATTTAGTTTGTGTTCTGAAGACACATTTATAAACACCACCGTAAACACCATTCTGGAACTCTGACACATCTCGAAGATGATTAATTCGCAAACTTTACAATTAAAAAAGCAGTTTATTTCAAGAAGCGTTGCCAAAACCAATTAGTATTTTCGTTCAACCGTGTTTTCGTAAGTTGTATGGAACATTTTGTGTGGTTCGTTCTATTTACTAGTTTGCTAGAAACAATTAAAGCTAAAACTGGCATCTGAATGTGTTTATGAAACATTTTCAAAGTACACGAGGCTCGTAGAGACTTCAGAAACAAAACTGCTAAACTATTGAGAAGGTGTATTATACTTCTGAGCAATAGGTCACAACGTTTTCTGCTAAATATCCGAAGGGTTGGAAGACTCAGCGATTTTCATACTGTGTGCGTCTTTCATTAACAGTATTAAATCTTTTGTTACTCAGCCTTCTGATTGCTTTCCCAATTGCTATTTGTTACTGGTTGAAGATAATTTACTGATTGAACTCACCCCTATAAGTTTTTTGCTGTGCAATGTAGAACCGAACCAGCGGTGAAATTTATTGATATTCTGCTTTGTTACGAAGTCAGCGATTATTTCGATTGTGCCTAAGCGTACTTGTTGCTTGTATGTCAGATGTTCAACCCAGCGCGTTGCAGTGCGCTCGACAGATAATAAATCCAATCAATGGAAGACTTCACTGTAACTGACTGTGGTTCATAATGTCAACTTTGACATTAGGTCGTGGTGGATACTATTCTTCCTTCTTGCATTTTATGTTAGTCCTGAAAGTGAATGATTACTCTCATTTGCCTACATGGGTTGTCAAGATACTTACCACAGTGATAGTTCAGAAAGATTGATTGATTATTGGATTATGATTCGTATTTAAAAGAGGAATAATGATGACTATAGGTTGGAAGAGTATAAACAGATCGATTGTCCAATACTTCTTGACCATTCTGGCAAAGTTTTTGAATACGTAGGCTGCAATAAGTTAAACGGTGTTTATTAATACGGCGCAGCAATTCAACTGTAGCACAAGCAATATCTTCGAAAAGAAAAGATTTGGGTGATAAGTAACATATCATCGTAAGGTTAGAAAGACAGGAGGAGAAGTTGTTCGTACTGTACGTCCTGGCCAACTGGTAGAGTTGGAAAAAATTACTATCACTCAAATTTGTAAACATTGTTTTAGGGAACTTTTAAGAAATATGTCTACTACTCGTACCTTACTGACCGCCACCGCTTGTGACTTACACATGACAAACGTCACTTGATGACAAAAAGAACTGTCCTTCAGTATAAGTTCATTCTTGTTGTGTGCCATTTTCAGCTGGGTGGATGGATGTATACCGTCCCTTTTGAATTGCTGGTATGCATTTACAGTGGCTAAAAAAGTACGAAGTTGTGAATGCATTATTACGTAATGCCCACCATCGTACCGACACTCCACGATCGGTCTTGTTTTCGCTTGGTCCGATCACGTACTGGTGTTCAGGATGCAGTATGAAACCACAACCCTTCGTATTAGGAGGCGAAACTTGGCCAATGGTCATATGGACACAGTGCAACTTGTTCGTACTCTATTATTATGGATAGGCATGGTCCACATCGAATCAGTAGGTTACAGAGGGCTCCTAATTTAACCTCCACTCTGATTATCCAGATGTGATGAGTACAAACAAAGACGAAACCTGTCGAAAAGCATCGATTTCAGGGTGACCGTCATGGACTATTATAAAAGTAATTATTATTTATAAACAAAACGTGTGAAAATATGTTTTGGCTTATTCTTAAACTGAGAAGTTCCTTTAAGTCAGTAGCCATTGCGATTGCAGCCTTGGTTTACCAGATTATTCGGCAGCAGCAATACATCATTATTCTCTACAGTGTCTGCATCTACAAGTAATCTCTAGTAGGGAAAGCTTCTCCTGAGGAACGGTGTCCTCAAGTGTGGTGTACCCTTCAATAAGGCCTGATAAAAAGTCAAGAACCCTTATTTTGGTCAGCATATCAAGTTTTATAGAAGGAATGCCTCGCGAAGTGCCGATATAGTTCCCTACCATTATGTTCATTGACAGGATTAGCTCCTAGAGTTTACATTTTCGAATGAGGTCGTCCCCTAAGTCATGGATTCCCATTTGTAGTAAATTGCTCTGTTGTGTTCTTTTAAACAGCCACAACGTTTCGGATAAATGTGTTGGTTTCTTACGGATTGCTCGCAGCTCTTGCACTCATGCGTGCTCTCTAGCAAATCTCACTTGTAAAGACGAAATGGATTCCAAATGTGCTTTTGTTAGGGTACATTATTACTGTACATCCTTACCAACTCATGCTCTCATGAGACGGTGAAATTTAACAATGAGCCATTGCCCTAGTACATGTCCCGATCGAACTGCCACATTTTGCATCTCCTCCACAAAAGTTCATGAGTCATGCTAACTTGCCCATAGGGGCAAATAAAATCGTGAATTACGAGATGTTTTTCGATTTTTCCGGACGATACTGGATTGACTGTTCCCTATGGAGTGTAAATATTTTGTCAATTATAATCTCGCCTCAATGCGGAGTTCTGAATATATACATAGATGTGAGATTTACTCTGGCATTTATTCTTGTAAAAAATATGACCAGTTCACATCTGGTGTCAGCGCGAACTTATAAGCTCTGAGTTTAAGTCAGTGTTATTCTAAGAAGATTCCGTGAAAGCACATGTCTGTTTAGCTGTGTACTTGACGATCTACGTATAATCGCTGGATTTGTTAGAGCCTCACTCTACAAGGCACACCCCTACATTAGAAACACTTCTGGTGTTTTACTTGATTGTTCTGTCTGAGAATGAGGCAACGACCCACTGACGACTATTATCTGTGTGCTAGTTGGTCAATGACCCAAGTTAACAGTGTAAACATAAAGAATCGAATTGCCTGATCCAAGACAGTAATAATTCTCAACAAAACGCTTTTGTACAAACTGAACCAAATTGACCTGTATCAACATATCCGGAGTATTTTTCAAGAGCTTTGTATGATAGAAACTTGAGTAAATTGAAAGATATTTGGACGTTTTAAAAATCCAACCAGAAAATTGGCCACCAGATATTCTTCAACCTTGTCTACTCGAGTTTTGAGGAAATCTCCTCGGGATGTTAATTATAAGCCTAGCATTAATTTTTGGATCAAAACACTAAGGTGATTTGTGTACGAAAGTAAAAAAGAGAATTCATATACTAGAAAAACAGCATGGAAAGTAAAACATGACCAACGGCAGGTGAGCTTTCAGGTAACATTCCGTCCATGTGCTGTATATAGCGATATATTTACAAGCCATATTTACAGGTCAACACATGTGAACAGAAAGCAGACCAGAATTTCATCTCCACCCCTCGGTTACTTTCACTTTGTTTTTGTTGTTCACAGATTCTTCAATGCGACCGAGTTGGTTATCGGTTACAGAAACCGATTTGTGCACAAATTGTTTGTCGTTTGGACAAGTTAACCAAAAATCGTCCAGTGTTAATCACTATGACAGGATGGCTGTGGGCCAGGACGCTGTTCGATAAACACATTTCCGATATTGATGTGAGTTGATTTCATTTGTTTGCGCTCAATGGACTCAAGTTCTCGAGTGCATGCGCTATAAAAGAGTGCTCTTCTGTTTTGTAACGCTGAGTTGCCATAACGGTGATGACCTCCTTTACGAGGAGTGAGTAAACAAACCAAAGATTTTATGAAATAATGTTGATTAGTCGTAACAGCAACGGTTTACTCCTACTGATGCTGAGAAGAATCACGACCTCATACTGGGAAACTTTAAAAGCTGTTACCGATGATTATGATGGATAAATTTATTATGGGATATATGAAGTACGTTTTGTCTACTTGCATAAACTTGGTTCATGTTAGTGCCAATGAATTATTCGAACAGTAAGTTCAAGCGAGGACAAGTTATCAGTCAGTAATTTTCACACACCTGTAAGTTTAAGGTCAACAATGTATGAACGCAACATATTAATCTATCTAACGGTGAACAAAATATAATCCAGGATTACGACGACCGAACGAGGGGTGCATAGCTGGCTGAACACCCTTCGAGAAAATTCGCATAAAAGTATTGTAACGGGTGATAACAAAATGACGAATTTATTACTTTGGAGTTCAGGTCGATTGAATGCAGACTGACCACCACAGATAAACTGTAAATAAGTGTATCATTTACACGTAGTCAAGGCTTCGGTGCGCACACGGTGATAATCTTAACATTGTTGATAAATTGTATGATGCATAGTAAAGTATTCTGAATGACTGATCATACCCATTCAGTCTTTGTTGATCAGATTTTACCAGAACGATGACGAACATCTCGGTAGAACAACAAAACTTTTGTTTCCTCAGCTAAGAACTTTGTTCACTTGTCATACACCTTGTTGATTCCCGTAGGTTAATATCCGAATTCCCCATCATCTGTCAAGTAAGCTGTTAGGAATAAAATTCTACACTCACTTTTGATTGACCACATAGCTACCAGTTATCCTGTGAAAATTATTAAATGAAGTGTAAGATTTCTCTGAAATTTATTGCGAATTACCGTGCCTATCTTGCCTTTTAGTCACGGTTTCCGGATGAAATTTGTTAAAAATTTCTGTGCGGTGTTTAATAGTAGTGCCCCAATTACAAAAAATTAATGAATTTGTTCACTGTAAACACTGGTTAATATTTAAACCGCCGATTTTTGAAAACTAAATTTTTGGCATTTAAAGAAGAAAGCTGATATTTCCGCCTGTTTTTAGGTGTGATTCTTGCTGGGTGCACAAAAGTACTTTTATTTCCTATGGTTCCACATGAATGGTGAGAACTTTCGTGAAAGACATAGGCCTGCCAATCAAACGGCTAAATGTTGTTGATCTGTGTTGCCATGCACTTCTGAGAGAATGAAAAATTATGTGAAACACCAAACATGTGCATAATTATAGGCAATTTTCATTCAGTGATTAGTAAATATGATTGGGTTTTCTGATGTTAGCCCGGTGAGTGACGCAAACGCATACCTCATTCGTTTTAGCTGTCTGAATTTAGGATACATCTGGGTGAAATGTCTATTATTCGATGCACTTTTGTGACAGTTGTAGATTGCCGGCCGAGAAGCTACGTGTTATTGAATTTAACACTGTCTTCGTTTCGACTGATATTATTGGACTTTTGAGTAAAATACTTCAGATGGTAGTTGGTAAAATACGCAATCTTGCAAACGATCACAGAGTTTGACTAGATTGTTTCAATATATAACACTAAAGAATGAGTCATAGGAGCGAAGAAAAACACGGTGTATGCCAAGACTACATTTATTACGCGTTTACAAATGCATACAACAATAATGTAATTTACACTAAATAGCGCTTCCCACCAAAAAAACTTTAACATTTTCCCGTGAATTTAACGAGGAGTCAGCTTCGAAATAGTTAGGTTTAGTCACATGCATCAGATGGGGAATATTATGTCAGATTTGCAAATTATGTGTGGTTTTCCAGTTAAACTCTTTCAAAAAGAACTGAATGAGGAATCCATGGGAATGTGAAAGTTGCAGCCAATTATGCGTGATTTTCAGTTTCTATTAACAGAAACCTCGGTACCAGTGAATAACTTTGATATTTTAAGAAATATAGTGCAATTACAGATAGAAGAAAGTATTTAGTGTTATTCACCCATTTTTGCCCTTTCATATATTAATCGTATACCACTGAAAATTTATCTGGCCTCCGTAGTGTTCGGTCAACTTTTTGGAAGCCATATATCGTAAACTGTGTATATAAAACTGGCATATCTGAATACAACAGATAATGTCTTGCGTGACGGACATTAAGTTACACAGGACAGGAATGGAAAAAGCAGACAAAGGTGAACAGATAAGGGTACATGGTTATTTGCATAATTCACCTCGGTGCATCCTTGTTTCTGCAATAAACACTCGGCTTTTTTTCCGTTGGCCAAAATACGAGTTGCACCATGCTGATTACCTTTGTGTCTGGTATACTGGTATTCTTTTGTAAGCGGCAAACAATGTCACTGCGTTGCAAAACGATCAGTAGCAGGTTTTATTGATTTTAAACCAGATGTGTTTTACGCTGATTGAAAAATACACAACGGAAAAGTGTGCCTAGAAGTGTTTACCTCAATTATGGTATCTACCCATAGGAAGAATTAGGAGTGTTGTTTGCTGTAAGAAGCAACTCAACATTGTGATTGGGTTTTCAAACAGTCAGTAAAACTACTTTCAAAACCAGCTAAATGTGGATACTGCCGAACCATAGAGAACGGCACTTCTAGACCCGGACAGTACCAGCTGTGGGATGCAGTGTGAGAATATGAACTGTTGATAATGGAAGACTCAACAAAATGGGGGTAAGTTAGGGTCATTTCAAAATTAAGAAAAAAACACGTCATGGACACCACTTAATGTTGATAAAATAACGGGGTTGTATTGTGCTAAGCCGTTGCAATGTATAACAAATACCTGTAGAGCCTTCGATCAGGTCGTTTTAATTAATGCGTACAGCAGTCAGTATGGTGTTGTTGTTTTATAAGTAATTCTTGTTTGACAAGGATGGTGATGCGATCAAACTTGAAAAACGAAGCACGCGACAACCAGAAACTGTTCGGGAAATACTGAAGTGAAATCGTTTCAGTGCAACCAGTTTTGATTCGCTTTGGTCACCATTCTTAGAGAGAACACTGCAAAAATGTTATTTCACACAATGGATGTAGCTTGGTTCGTTCTGTCTCCCTAGTTGTCTGCTCGTTTATAAGAATAAACACATAAGTTAGCAAATGTGTGTTTTCAAAAATTCATCTCCAGGTCGGTACAACTATAGAGACGGTTAATACGGTTAGATTGGGTTATTGATCGAACGTATTACAGAGAAGGTGAGTCGCTGACCAATGATGGCTTGATTGGTCTATTACGTCACGCCCCTCCGTTGGTTTGACTACGCAGCTTGGGCATCGATCCGATGGATTTGTGTCCATGGTAGGTGTACCGCTTGAACAAACCGCTTTTTATGGTGTGACGCTGTATTAAGCAGGCTGATTTCGATAGCCTTCGCATTACAAAGTGTTTTCATTCGGATAGCTTTTGGTTATGTTGTTATACGCCACGATTTAACTTGTGCCTGAATTTTACATGCTTCGATTTTCAACTTACCCTTTACCTTTTTAATAGTTACATGCAACTGGTTTCACAGAACCACCGTATAACAAAGTGCAGTTTCATCTCCACAGATGAACCCTGATGAAATCCTGTCACAGCATCCACAAATATACTGTTCTGCATACAAAGTAAACAGTTGGGTAGAAGTTGATCGATTAGTTGTTTCACTGAAGGTTGAACATCTTTTCTGTAACGTACTCAGAATTGTGCGTTCCGTTTTTACATCACTGTAATTTAATATTCTTGAAGTTTGCTCTCGAATTTCGAAGTTATCGCAGCAGAGGAGTCTAGCTCCGAAACATCTTATTGCTTCCGCATGACGAAATGTGTTCTGTGGGTACGTGAGTTTCATTGTAAAATTTCTGAGCTTCTGGAGTGGTTTTGTAACTTCTGTATTAAAGCACATGTCGTTCAGGTGGGTGTAGTTTCTGTCAACAATTTGAATTCAGCCGAAGCTAAGTTTTTCCTTGTCTAAGTCTCATTTAATTTATCACATCTTCTACAATAATTATAAAGTAAAAAAGTTCACTAAGTTGTAGTAGTACGTTGAAAATCGATGCGTGGACGTTCATTTTTTAATTTGCTGTTTTAGTCACATGAAAAATATATCAGAATATATAACAACCACACCTAAAGATAACTGTTCAGTTGATAATATTTGATGCCAAAGTTTTCTAAGAAGAACGATTGATGGCTTGAGTAACTATTGTTGCGTCTGAATCACTACTCACCTCGATAGGGAGCAGCAAACTTGGGATTATAATCAATCGACGACGCAATAAACAATTTGACCAGGTTAGCCTTTAGCCAGAAAGCAATTTCTAAATCATGACGTCGGTCTCCCAGCTCCATTGTAAACGTGACTGTGGACCCGCACTTATTACTAGCGAAGGCCTTTGTTACCCCAAGATTGTCTTGAGAATTCAATGTCATTGAAACTACTAAGGAGTAACAAACAGTGAGCGTGATAGAAGGATGGAGCAGCCCATGTCTAAGGACTGTGAAATGTGGTTCGCTAATTGACTGACAGAAGCGGCATTCAATTGTACACCTCGTAGCAGACTGAAGGTGATAGTGTATTGCAGCGTCAGAATTAATATATTATGTGAAATGCATGTGAGTCATTTTTTCTATAATGGAGGCAATTTCCCTTCTCCCAGTATAGAAAAGTATACTTTGCATTAATGGCTCTTGTTAATACGGTACATCATTTACTTCTACAATGTCGCAAATGAAACTGGGCAGCCCTTAGTTTGAATAGCAAAGTGATGTCAGGATTGTGAAAATTCCTGGGAAAGGTTGCGTTGTGTCATCACGGGCAGTCTGTTCAAACCGTGTTATACAGTGTTAGGTGAATGTATTTAGATTTCAGTATAAGAAGTTTTTCAAAGCTTTTCAGAAAGGACTTCACTCAACTGATGATAACGCTAATTGACACATACGATGTAACTAAACGCACTGTCGGTGGTTTACTCACATAGCAATGGCGGAAGGTAACCACATGGTCTCTAATAAAACCATGTTGCTTCATCCAGAGTGGCTGATAGACTGAACTAGCCAAAACTCTCATTGGTCAGTGCACCGTCTGAAAATCAGTGAATCAAAGAACAGATTAACTCGATGTGATTAGTATTGAACTTGGACGGCAGAATCTTAGACACACCGATAACTATGCATCAAGAAAATCGTATAAAGAAACGATGTGGTTAACAGCCACTTCAAATACTCCTTAACAACATTTATAAATCTAAATATACTTACTAATCGAAACAATATTGTGAGGAGTAAAGACCCTGAGTAAAAAATGGCTGGTGCATATGAAGTATTCACAAGCAAGATAAATGTTAGAATGGTTAATGACTATTTTTGGGAATGATATGGTTAGGCCGATGTGTTAAAAGAAAAACTGTCTGCTAGGGGGTGACGTCCTCTCGGATTATCTTTACCCTTCATAGTTCTGGAGCCGGAATGCATGATCTGACGACAGTCAATCCAGAAACGTCTATCGTATCCTGCCTGGTCATTGTGGAATGATTACTCTTTATTGTGCTGGTCACATTCACCTCGGTTGTCATTACGTTGTGACTCTCGGTAGTGAAACTTTTGATGAATTTGGTTTAACTGATATAAAGAAATTTTGCACGTCATTTGTTTCGTGTGTACAAACGACTGCTCTTTTGATCTGCTTGTTTTATTCCATGACACCACAAAACAGCTTTGTGAAAATGAAATCACATAAAAAATTAACATACGAAAGTGCGGTACTGTCTAAGCCAGAGGATACTCCTAAGAAAGGCCGTCCGAAGCGGTTGAAACAGAGTATTACAACGGGCTCGTAACGTTGTATTATTCACAATTCATTTATCAATAGGATACATCTTTGTCTGGAGTTGTTTATCCAGCCAAACTACACTGTAGACAGGGGTTTACTGTCACTGCGACCAAAGCGTGTTGTGTATAAATGGTGAGAACTTCAGTACATCATCGCTACACATGGAAAGACAAATTCTTATGGATCACTCGAGCGTAGTCAAAACCTACGTTGTGATTATCTGGCAGTGCATGTAGTCTGATAGCCGATTCTTTCTCTAGCTTCCGGAGTTGATATGTCCGTGCCTCTTGCGTTAGGCAACACGTACTTTCAATGATCTGTTTGTCTGTCCTATGTAAGTGACACTGCAGTCACCGGGATTGATTTCGTAAACATATACTCTTTGGTCACCCATATAAAGTGGATCTTTAGAATGCATCACCGGTCGTTCTAAAATGTTGTCTAACTGAAATACCTTCCGGATAGCGTGCTCAGAGAGGACGGAGCAAGTTTTTCATATGTTTGTACACGATACGGTATTTACACAGCAGTCTTAAAAGGTTTAGTATATTTGGTCTCTTCAGTAGTTGACAAACGCTTAATTGTGTTCACGGTAAATGCCCTTGTATATTGATTACAGGCTAGTATTTCCTTAATGTGAGAAATCTCTCATTGGTTCATAGCGTATTAGCTCTGTTGAAGCGTGATCTGATGGCTGTTCTCTTCATACCGACTGGATGCGATGAACTGAAGCTGAGACATCGACCACAATCGGTTGGTCTGCGTTACGCAAAAACCTGGCTTTTGTTTTGGAGATATATAACTAATAACTCTTTTTAAACCGATTACTCCACATTACCATACAACGTTCAGAATTTTCAAAGTCTGACTAAGCTGTCTTTTAGGGTTCACGTGCGATAACTTGGACAAATTGTTTGATTCTACTCCTGGATTAAACGAGGCAGTAAACTTCACTCGTTTAGCTTATGGTTGTGATTTGTTGATATGAGTTTTGTTGTAGTAGTATTCTTTTATGTCGTCTGATATTCCACTCTGCTTCAATTTACTCCATTCGTTAGCTTGTGACCACTCTGGCCGTTGACCAAGGATCCTTGCCTCCCGGAGTAGTGCCAGCAATCGAACCAGCCGGTTACTTCCATTTGGCTCAGACGTTCTTTTTCCCACAAATACGCCCCAAATTATTGCACCAGATTCCTACATGGCCCATCATTGTGGGAACTGTATTAGGCATTATTTTTCTCGCTTTAATTGTCATCTTGCTGTATGTTTTGGGTTTCTTTAAGCGTCGCAAGCCAGCTCTTCGTAAAGCTCGTTACAGCAAAGGTGGAGCTGACGAACTGGAACGAAATGTTGACGATACGCCTGGACGAGAAAAGCGGTTTGCCGGCTTCGGGGGTCCGTCAGGCACAAACAAATACGAAAGAGGCGCGAGAAATAAAAACCTACGGCAAAGAGGTCGACGTCGAGGTGAACTGACCATTTTGCATCCAGCTGACCTGGCAGCAGGGAAACAAAATGCTCAAGACGAGGAAAAATTGCTTGAAGAATCACCCTCAAATTTAAATTCAGCCCACACGAATCAATGAATATTATTATCCCGTGTCTTATTAGTAGTATGAAATCTAACAGTGCTTATCCCCAACACCCTCATCATTGCTTCCGGAATGTTACTTGGTGCATTGTTTAACCTGGCTTGTAAAGGAGACAATCAGGCTGTCATTCTTTTATATCCGGCTAATCTTGAATGTGTTTTGTTTCTGTCAATGCAAGCAGCGACCGAGTTACTCTTCTGAACCCTCCTTTATGTCCCCAGCTTCAGTGTGCAGCAAAAATCCTAATAAACCCTCTCTTGTGTGCTATACCCATTTTGTTCCGGTAGATACAGACTGCTGTGTTATTAAATTACACCAACCGTCCGATTAGGCAACGCACAATCTTCACATTGTTCTCATTTTATTTTTCTCACTCCAACGAAATTCAACAGTTTTTTTCTGCTTTGTGCTATTTTCGTAATCTAGCCTTTTGTGCTTTCCAACCTTATCGTACACTATGCCACACAGTCCGTTGGTTATCACATTACAAAGATCATTTCAGAGTTTGGTAAACAAAATCTCTCTATACCTGTTAGCCCTTGTTGTCAATTTCGAAACCACGTGGTCCACTTTGATGTCTCCGGTTTACGTTAACTTAATAAATATTATTTTCTCTCTATATTCATAGCAATTTTCTTCATCAGAGCAGAAAGGTGGTATATTGCGATGCGTTAGCATTTCATTTACTCTGATCAGTCACAATCGTAAAACAGTCCAATTATATACATCATATAGATAAGGACAAACACCGATTAGATACGCCTACAAGCACATAATTTTTACGTAACCACGACCATGGCAACCCGATAGCTTGTCACGACCCAGTATTTTTGTTTACACAAATTAACTATTTCTCATGAAATAAGTTTATTCGGATAATTCATCACTACAACTGTGTGCTCATTGTTTAAATTTGCACCATAACGAACAACTCTCAACAAATCACTTAAATACTGGTTGTTTTGAGAACAAAACTCCACTGGTGTGCATAAAACACCATTAATGCCTAACTACAATCTTAGAATTGAAATAAATTTTTCCGTAGACAACTGTCGTGAGCGTGATTAAGGTCAAGACTTGCTCTTGTCGAGGCTTGTCAAAAGAACATACAGTTATCAAGACGGGAACTTCGAATTCCGGTCTATCTTCTCACGTGGAAACCCTGTCCGTCATTGCGTCGGTGATGTCAAATTCAGTACGAAAGAATTATCTTATATGAAAGTTCAATCACAGTGGCCAACGATAAATTCTAAGTTTACTTTATCGTCTTGAGAGGAGAATGAAAACAATCTTTTTAATTCCAATCAAAAATACACAGTGGAGGTTCCTTAGCTGAGATGAAAACATGAGTTTCGATTAAGACGCTTGACGCTGAGTTGGTTCACTGTCACATAAAGCTACTACATACTGCGTTAATAGGACAATCTGAGCGATATTCGCATGCCAGCGCACCTAGATCTTTGAGGTACGATAAGTAAGTTGTGTTAATATCAGGTAAATGGTGTAGTGGTCACCATACTTGTCTCAGGAGATGGTAAATAAGCTTTCATAATGTTAAACTTCGCAGGTGACGCTATTTATGGTGAGAGATCGACAGTCGTCGGTAATACTCAATTGACGTTGAAAAGGTTCTCAATTAATCATCAATATTTTTTGGTGTTAAGTTGTTTAACAGATTTAGCTACTGCAGAGAGGACGCAATCCTGAAAATATGAGCATCGATTGGACGGGAATCAGGGACAAAAACAGAAACTTCTCAGCACAATAAACGCTTCACCAACTACGCCCAAGAATTGTTTCGTAACTCAGCTGTTAACACACCTACTCCACTTTCGTACTGTGCTGCTGGCGTGAGCTTGATCGAAGACCAAACGTTTTTAGTTGGTTCTGTCCTGAAATTGCACTTAAGTTGAGTTATATAGAAACCAAGAAAATGAATGAAAACAATGGCACTGGCTTTTATTTCAATCGAATCTGAAGCACAGCAACGATCCTTCACACCGATCTAGTCCACCTAAATCATAGTAGGTGGTCCTGTTTCACAACAACATCAGTTAGCTCGACTGAGACGTACGTATACAATGTTGAAACTCAGTGCAATAACAGTTGCTTAAACTCCGCATTTCATAAGATATCTCGTTAAAACCAGCAGCTACCTCCTTTTTGATCATCTTTCAGCTTTAACAGTATTTTCCACTAAGCTTGCAAAGTTTCAACTTACATCAATATTTAACTCATGCATATTCTCCGTGTTTGTAAGCAGGTTTCTCTCGTTTGTAGAAAGTCGAAATGAGTAATCTGGCGCTATTCGTTTATCTTTCTTTTTACGATTAAGTCGCCTACCGGCCGTTCACCACTATGAGGTGAATAGCCTTCATATTGTTCTTTTTTGTTACGTAATTTATTAAGTACATACAAATTAGGGGCAAGGTGAGACCTAACGTAAACCACTTTTTTGTTCCCAAGTTGAAAACTAACATACCTAGCAACTACTACAAAACCTTTGTGTGAGTGGGAGGTTATTCTCCGGCAAAACCTCAAACGACACCAACACTTATTGTATGTCTCTACTAAAATCTCATCTTGATGTGTTTTTACGCTCAATGTGAACGCTGCCAGCGCGCACACGGAGCCTTGTAGACTGCATTAGCATTTTGGCTTGGGAAAAGAAAAACCATTGTTTTAGATATCGAGTTCTAGGTAAACTTGGTAGACGTAGACTACAACGGTGTTCGGTTCTTTGACGTCCATACCTGAAACAAATAGTCCAAAGTTATGAATGTAGCGTTCTAAGAAACTGGAGGAAATTTTTACGTTATTCATAAGTCAGCAGTCAGATGTGGAGCTCTAACCACAATTTCAAGACCATTTCAATCTTTACCCGCTGATTTGTTTAATGAGATGCAGCGGACTTCACTTAAAGTGGAGTTCTGGGCACACGTTACATCGACCATTGTCATGAAAAATCAGCTAAGACCAGAGATAGGAAATTTATTGTTTTTCTAAAACTATGAACGTTAGTAATGTTGTAGTTATTATTATGGGTGCACGTTATCGTTTACAGTCACTTGAGGCTACAAACTGCGCTAAGTCTGTTCAACTTTGTAGGACTTATATATGCTAATCTGTCCTTACTTTGAGAAATAAGCATTTTCACATCATTCATTTTTGTTCATAAAATTGTTCTACGTGCATTCAACAAACGAAAAGCGAAATACCAGTTTCTAAGGAAGCCTTTTTCCGGTCGTTGTTTATTTGTGCAAGGGTTGAAACAAGTTAGCAACGATACACAATGTCAGTCAATCAAAACAACTTTACTCGATTCGTCCGGCGTTAGTTGAATGTTGTTTTCACAACTTGTTAGCCCTTTAGGTCGTTCACATTCTGACATACAATCTTTGGAACAACAACTAATGATACAGGTATTGAACGTAAACGTGTCGTAGTGAATTGATCTTGGTCACCGCGTATAAGATAGTGAAGGTTTTTGCTGAGGTTATAACATCTAAAAATTAGAATTTCACTATCACTAATTACGTGCACCCCGGGACAAACTTACACGGTCATGACAGACGTTAAATATGTCTTCGTCAATAGCAAAATAACAGCGTTAGTTTTACATTATCATAATGATACCGGCTGTATTTAGTCTAGAGAGCGCCTACAGAAAACAGAGCGAACAAGACAGTAAGAAACCTAACCGCGGTGAATGTATACGGCCACCCCGGATCACTGCATCATAGTCAGTTTAAAGATCATCATAAAGACGCCATTCCCCGTAGGTATCCGTTTTCATGAGAACCGAGAGTGTGACCAAGCCTAGACAACACTTCTGTCACCAAACTTGTTAAATGACCACACTGCTTTATACTACCGTCTCCTCGAAATAATCCAAGGTTTTAAGCTGGCCACCCTGGAGTTGCGACCTGTGCCGCTAAACGTGAGAGAGCTTGCAAGGACACTTAAGATCAAACAACATCACATCGACAAAACCAATAATTTTAGATGAGACTCAACTGTGAAAAGTCAGGGCTTCGGCTGGATTCGAACCAGCGACAGAAACACCATGCCTCTACGCGGCAAGCGCTCTACCAGCTGAGCTACGAAGCCACGCCAGGAGCTCGGAAATTTCACATTTGGACTCGGCTAACCACCCGTCCCACTGTCTTATATGGAATCCACCAAATGATCCAGGGGATCGACTGCCCCGGCAGGATTTCTCGAGCAGTTCACGCTGGAATCCACTGTCGCTGGTTCGAATCCAGCCGAAGCCCTGACTTTTCACAGTTGGGTATCATCTAAAATCATTAATCTGCCAAACTACTCATTAGTAAAACCAATAATGTTAAGAGCAGTTTTATGTGGGCAAAAAAATCAAGAATTGTTTCTACAAGCACTTAAATGAAAGTGAATGTATTTCTGGGCTCAGATGGACAAGTGGTATTAACGTTTCTTTTGTAACTGTGAGCTAGACGCTAGAGCAGTTGCATGAACCCATCATACGAAATATCAAAAGTTAGAAAACGTTTTCATTTGATCGCAGCTTTCGCATTCCCATAGACTTTCCAGCCGGCATCTTCAAAAATTCACTAGATTCCGGTTTCGCTCTTATTAGAGCTCGTCACTAGTACATATCCTCGTTACGGTGAGGATTGGAACTTTGGCCACGCTTTCATGAGGCAACCGTGTTGACCAGTGCGCCAATGACCTCACATTAGGTACCACCGAATCGTCTCGTCTAAACGCCCAAACACTTTTGCTTGTGAGTCATGCTCAGGTTGCCGGTAGTCTCGAGTGGAGACACAGTAGCTGTCTTGTGAACCCTAATCGACAACCCCGCTTTGTAGTGTAAAGTCAGTGGCGCATTGGTCAACAAGATTGCCTCATGAAAGCGTGGCCAGAGTTCTGATTCCGACAGTGGCAAGGATATGCACTATTGACGACCTCTAATGAGACCGAAACCCGAGTCTACCGCTTCTTTTTGAAGAGGCCGCCTGGAAACTTATTTCAATGCGAAGGGTGCAATCAAGTATGAGTGATCTTCAACTAGAAATGCACCAACTCCTCGACTACTCAACATGGGATATTGTTTATTTTGGGAAGCAACTCGTGTTTGTTAAACGTATCAGAAGCCTTTAGTTAGCCTCAATGGTGGAACAAAGTTAATCGGGATATAGAGGTGCTGCTGGTGCTATCGTCAAAATGGAGGAGAGGGTTGTCAACAATCGTTAATATTGGAATATTTTTTAATTGTATGGGTTGCGTTCTTTGACATCGGCCTAGATGACCGTGCCCCGTAACGTTGCAACTATGACGCTGACTCCCGTTCCCCAGCTCCTCGTATCTGTTCTGAAAGATTGAGTTTCGGCTAATCTGGAGTACGAATTTATAAATTTAATAGTGTGGGAGCTCTGGTAAAGTAGGGTGTTAGGGTAGCTGGCTGTCTGTCCTGACTTCAACCAGTTAGAAAATCATTGTGATTTATGAACCTGTCAAGCATAAAAGGGGTCAAGATGTGAAAAGCAAACTGAATTCAGAAGGATGGAGCTTGTTTTGAACCGTCAAAGACGAATTAAAGAAGCACATTCAAAATTTGTTGCTCAAAAGTTCGGTACACACGGTAACCCTAAAAGAGTCTGCTTCAGAGTGTATAATTACAACATAAATGAAGATACACACATTGGTTTTCTGGTGAATAAATTGATAAGAAATTGGAGAAATCACTGACAGCTCTGTTTATATTCCGTTTCAGTGATATGTTTTCTGAAAATAATCAGACTGGCCTTACATCACCCTTAGTGTGCTTGGTTTTACATGTTGTTGTCGACACTTTTAAAAACGATACACTTTTTGGACAGATCTGTTGGTCTTGAGTAGACCCCTTTGTTTCTTTGTCCACAACAAAACTAATTTGATACTGGGCTATGATGTTTCCTCTTTTCTGAATCATAGCTTGCGATGACTTGATGAAATGTAATTAGACGTCACCAACAGCGCGCAGAAGTTTATTGTGTTTTCCTGCTACCATTCAACGAACCTCTAAGAGTAGATTAGACCAAACCTCTCCACCCGATATTCTGTTGAATTTATTGGAGTTATTAAAACCTCATCCTCCCCGTATAGGCTGAATTGTGTTTGAGTAAGGCAAAGTATATATTTGAAGAGTCTCCTGTTTGAACTTTCAGACATATGTGCATATCGGGTGATCTGGAATAGGAATGAAAAATCAAACCAATTTTTGCGTGTATTTTTCTTGTTCAAATACATTTCCAAATACCTCTTTACCATAAATATGATTGTACAAATAAACGAGAACTGTCGCCATTCCATGTGGACACTAGTGATAATCACGAATTACATATCTGCTGAACATACAAAGAAGGACAAGACTGGACAAATAACTCATAAGATGGTGGGTAGCAATTAAAAAGTAGCTTGGTTAAAAACGTTTCATGTGTTTTAGCGTAATTTATGCACAGAGTTGCATTAGGTAGAACGAGGGAACATGACCGTTTGTGGAATAACGTTTAAGTTATTGGTGTATAAATGCAAAGCACTCGGAAGAAAGCAGAAAAGCAGCATATGAGAGCATTATGATCATTGAGGTACAGCTTGCAAACGGACAACATTCCAATTGAACGGGAAGGTTTTCAGTGTCGGACACAAACGGTGAGACGGCTTGAGTTAGATACTAACTCGTCAATATGAATTAATCTAACCATACAGAAATGTTTACAACGACGTGGTATTTTTTACGGAGTATTATGACGTGGGTTGTAAATCCGTACGAATATTGTGACCTCAATTTTCAACTGAGTTTTGAGGATAGGTAAGGTCAAATCTTGCTATTTCTGAAGAATTCTTGCGTAAAGTTTTGATTAAGGACGATATTTTTTTTTACATGGATATTTTCTACCACTACTTTGACTTGTGAAACCTAAAACTGCGTCTTAGCTATACTTTAAGTAAAATTTTTCAAGATATACACGGATCGCCAACATACAAAGCATGGAAACCGGTACAGATGACGACACTCTGAGAAACACCATGCCTGTTGAGAATTCGAGACTATATACGATCTAGTATGAAAACAAATCGCTCTCGACTGTTTCTAATTAAACGACACGAGGATCACTGGATCGAAGCAAAACGTTTCGATTGGAAGTGTCTAATGTATTTTTTTTCAAATCTAAATGCCTCATCACAAAACACCACATCGCTCATCGGACAAAAAGAAAATAGATTGAATTAAGAAAGTCTTGAGTCCTAGAACTTTGCAGCAAGAAAGTGGCAAGTATTTATTCGAGCAATCAAATGTTTCGGAGAAAAGCCAGTGACTTAAACTGACTCACGGCATGCCACTTCCATACCGAAGGTGATCGGATGAACCATTTCAGTTTTACAGCACAAATATGACCAGTTTTCAACCTTTATTCGATTATCCGTGAAATATATTCGCAAAAAATAATTGAATGATGCAGAAAAATATTTTGTTTTCAATGCGTTCATGACGAACCTTCTGTCTCCTGGTGTAAGTTGTCCAGGTGATTCTGCCGTAATGTTTCTTTTTGACAGTATAGCTTGCGGCTGACGTGAAATGGAACGTTACTCATAGTCAATGACGGATTTTTCACTCTTGTAGACGTTTCAACAAGATCCTTTCAAAAACATTGAGTGCACTGGAGTTTCATTCCTGCAGAAACCTATCACATATGTATATCTTTGCCAAGACAAGGATTCGAACTTCCACCTGTGTTCTTTTGTAGAGACTATGCTGGTTATTGTGAATATATGCAAATGCTGACCAGATTTTACACGAGCAAGATTCGAGTTGAACGTTTCTTTTCGAAAACAGCTCCATAAAAAGACCCTACAAGTGAAATCTGCGTTCTGGTAAGAGTGCTTTTTACTGTGTGCAAACTAGTTTTGCGGTTACCTTCCAACAGTCATTACATCACTTCAACTTGCGTCAAAGTCTCTAGTTATCTTTTTTTCTACTAACACAAACAGCACCATGCCTCCTACTGATCTTAGAGCACAATTCTAGAACTACTCATAGGCACTTGGTGCGTTCACTTTACGTATTACATCCAGATCGGGCCAGAAGTGAGGTCAGTAATGCAGTGGTCGACACAGTTACCCTATGAAAACACGGACTGAAATTCGCCATTTTACTTATGAAAAAGCACTGCCTCATTGACTCTAGTGCTGTCAAGAGCGAAAATTGAGTCTTATGTTTTTTTCTATAATATGCTGCGTCTTACTCCGCCTACAATTCTAGGCAAAGCATATGAATAGACCAGATTCCACTTAGGGAATCACGTGCGAACGGAACCATTCAAACTTAGTAAGTGAACTATATAAAGTTAACATTACTCGCTCGGATGCCAATTGATCGACATGCTCTTCCAGAAGACGGATGAGCAAATGTCGTACCCGTAGTATTAAAAATGCGATTTGTAATTTGACACTCGGTTTGTTTTCCTCCGATGACTTCGGACCAACCGTTCACAATTTAACGTTTGTGACCTCTGCATTGTCATCATGTTTCCATTCTGGGTACCAGACCTGATCTTGGGGAGGTACGATGTAAACCGTTTCAACCAGGGGGAAAATTGTGATCAACAGTTTCCCCGGTCTCTCACGTTATTTCTCTTTTCTTTTACCCTGCAAGTCGTTTCTGGCAATAGTTAGGTTAACTTCGTACACAGAAAACTACGCACATTAACTCGGTAAGAAGTTTGTCTGCAACTTATTTTGGTGTTGTACGGTAACCGTAAGAAGACATCTCGAATTGTTCATTATTGGAGTTACTCAAGGTTTTGTGACCGTCGTCTACCTGCTGTTCTTCTAAATTAATTGGCTACTTAGATGTTGAATGAACATACCGAATTTCGTTGGCAGAACTAAATTTTTATAGGGCTGCTCCAATAGAGTAACTGACGATATTCCTCAGAAGTTCGAAGACACCCGAAGCTCCTATGCAAAGTTAGCTTCGTAACTTCTACTGTGTTCACTTCCCCACATTTGAAGTATGTACCTTTGACCACTAAGGGCATTTTTTTAACTAATGGAATGGAAATATACATCATACATATCTTCCCAAGGAGTAGTAAGCTAAGCGCACGGGCCTAGAGGAAATGATGGAAAGTTACTTTGCATCTAGTGTCTAATCCTGTAATTTAAATCCAATCTTTAATATCACCGTCAGGGCTCAGCTGTTAAATGTGACAGAGATCTAGAAGCATCCATGACCTGTGTGGATGAACCGGATAAAATTTGGCAGGCTTTGCTGTAAACAAAATAGTGATCAAACCCATATAACGGTGCACTGATGAAGAAAATTTAACCACAAAGTGAGAACTAGCTGGTGTATAGAATGTCGCAGAGTCCGATGCTGACTGAGATGTGCAAGACGTAATACTCCACTCCCTGAGTTAAAAAACAAAGGCTGTCTTCGAGCCAATCATCCATATTGATTTCATCTTGACCGTAAATCAATGATGAGTTCACTGATCCGTCCAAAGAACTGCTCGATCCATATGTCTTATGTCATTGTTGTGAGATTTGAAATTTCGTGCGAGAGAAACTTACCGTTGATCAGTGATGAAACGGACGTTAATGGTTTGCACGAACAGGGTGTCAATTCCATGACATACACCATAAAGTTCACCATCTAAAGACCAACATACCTGAAAAATAAATGTAATAGGGCCCAGAATTTCAGAGCTGCCAGATACGTTGAACTTTGAATGGTGAGCTACAGAAATTACGAACCACCAAAAGCGTCATGATAAAAGGTTATGGGTCTGGATCAGCTACTGAAGTCGAGTTGGCTCTTGTGTACCGCAGTTGAAAGGATTAATCCAGTGGATCGTTTGAGGGTAAACTTAAATATGTTTGGGGCAACTTTTATATGGTCTGCCGGGTAACCATGCACAGTGACACGGATGCTTACAAGTGATGATCGTTTTAAATATTTTTACCTAGTCGAAGACCACTGTTATGTGTAAATAGAACGTACAAATAGCCTTCAGAAACCTGATTACACAACAGTGTGGGCAAAATAAATTCCAGCCGATGACGCTGAAATTGTGGAAAATCACTTGGGTTTGTCTAGTTTGATGTAGATATCACCGCCGGACAATACGCGCATTAGATGTGTATATATCAGCGATTAGATGGGAGAGAGCAATAATGTATCAAAACGGAAGTTAAGCTTCCATAAAAAGCAATGAGATTGAACAAATCGGACAATATGGGTAACAAAGTCACCTTTATTTTGACGCCAGAGAATATAACAGATCCAAACAATATATACGGGGAGGAAATCGGGTTAATTATGTGGACAGGGTCAAGTACGAATGGCGGGCCGTTATAGATTCCGAGTGCCGCCGATGCTGTATTTGTCAGGTCATAATGGCCTACGAGAGCACAAGACACGTTACTTATCTGTGATTGTGAGGTTACATGCGTACGGGTGAACACGCGTGACTTTCACGTTGTGGGTATAATCCTTATTTCTGATCACACGAAGGTGAAGCGAGATCTGCACATGTGTCCACGTTTAAGGGCATTTGGGATGTGAGTGGCATTTAATTGGTCAAATGTTTGGCTGGCTTTTCGGTGCCAAATTGGATGTTACACCTGCAACTTGCAAAACCCAGGGTGCAAAACAAGCAACTAGTGAGGTATTACTCTTTGTGCTTTTCATAACATTATGACCTTTGTAACTTAAAACAGACAATCTCACTCTCATCTTGGTTAATCGTTGCTGCTACAGTCATACCGTTCATTGCTTACTTAATGCTGTTGTCGACAATATTTGTGTACTTTTTCATGCATCAACTGGCAGTCACTCTGGCTACGGAAATTTTGAGCAAACGTCCTGACAACTTGGATGCCGCATGCAAGGTGTGCAGGGATTTTTGGATTTTTTCAAAAGTAAACTAGTAAACAGTCAGCCACATTGTTTTTCCCACGCATGTGACGTTTCTCAGATGTAGACTAATAAAGTTAGTGTCAAACCTTAAAAAAGAGTTTAGAACTATAGTGTTGCTTTCTTTGGTTTTTCTCGTTAAGGCTAGAGACTGCCTTCGACGAACAATTGTATGAATCGACCTGCTCCATAAAGACTGATGGAATGTTTTTACACCGACCATCAGGATTAGAGTCTCCTTATGTGGTTTTGCCTGATTAGTGAAACAAACAATAGTTGTGGACTGCTGAACCAGGTAGTCAGTGTAGTAAAAGCTACCTTACCGCCTTCACTTGCGAATTTATCTTTTTCTGTTGTGATCGCCCTTGAGGTTTTCTCCGAGGGATCAGATGCTACCAAACTACGGAGCAGGTAGAGAGCCAGATCGCCGGAGCTGAAATGCATGCTGGCCAATCTATGCAGCCTGCTTAATAAGGGAGACGAACCGCCAACAGCAATTCACTCCGTAGATATTTGCTTGCTCACAGAAACATGGCTCAAATAAGAAATAGATTTGGGGGATTTGGCGCGTGGGTCCCAGTGGTATTGCAGTGATCGTTGCAATGCCGTTGGAGGCGGTTGCCTACTGTTGATCAAAAGTTCAATAAGGCAGTCACCCGTGAACTATAACTGCAGCTGCGTGAGTGTTCAAAGCGCCGTCATCCTTCTCCATGTCAACCACCCATTGATAGTCTTCGGGGTGTATCGAAGTCTGGGTGCGCAACCAGAGGAAGACGAAGCATTGCTGACATCATTCCAGTCGGTTTGCCAATCAGGCTATCGCATTCTCGTTTTTGGGGCTTTTAATGCCCCTAAAGTCAACTGGCGATTGGGATCTGTCTGTGGTAGAGGTCTTGATCACAAAATGCTTAAACTTGTCAATAATTTCACAGTAACACAGTATGTTAGAGTGACCACGAGATCCCCACCTGGTCAGATAGTCTCAACGTTAGACTTAATCATAACTCACCACAGCACTGACATCACTAACATGTTGACTACAACATCACTCGGAATGAGCGATCACATGAGGATTTATCTCTCGTTTCAGTGTTCCATATTGGTAAAATAGGCACGAAAACTGTAACTTTTTCACGGAATCGACCTCAAAAAAGTGATATTGGCAGGTGATAAAATGACCTGGAACACAGTTTCTGTAGAGGACGTCGATAGATTGTGGGCAAACTACGTTGACAACCTCCGGGCCCTTATAGATAGGAACGTCCCTCAGAAACAAGTGGGAGGAAAGGGTAGGAAGCCACTGGTTCGCCCCAGAGTCAAAGGAGCTTTCCAACGCAAGTATATGGCCTGGAATGCAAATATTCAGCAAAAGGGGTTTGAAAGCTTCATGATATACAAATAAGCCTGAAATGAATCAATTAAGGTAGCAAGGAATGCTCGTCTCATCTATAAGCTTAACCTAGCACTCGACCTTAAAAAGAACCTCAAGAGGTGTTACGGTTATGCTCAGTCCAGATCCTCCCTAAGAAAGGAAATTGGGACTTCACTCTATTATAACAGAGAGATTATAACGACTGATAAGGGCATAGCGGACGCATTCATGGCACAGTTTCAAAGTGTTTTTCGCCCAGACAATGGAGCACTTGATCCTCACTTTAACACTGTGGGTGTCGCCATGGTGGATCAGGGTATTGCGCCCAACGAAGTTGAGCCAGCAGTATTCCAACTAAACAGTACAAGGTCCGCAGGACCCGACCATATCCATCCGGCTATCCTGAAACCTTGCGCTAAATTTCTGGCATCACCTTTTACCCAGCTGTTCAATCTCACATTAGAAACAGAGGTAGTTGTGAGGGGCTGGAAACAATCCACTATAATTCCCATATTCAAACATGGTAACCGTTCAGAGGTCAGAAATTACATACCAGTAAGCCTAACTAGTGTCGTCAACAAAATTTTGGACGCAAATTACGTGAGAGGATCTGTCGCTTTCTCTGTGAGCAGAAATTCTTCAAAGCGCCTCAAAATGGCTTTCTTAAAGGTAAATCTTGTCTCATCAATCTGCTAATCACGATTAGCAGTTAGGTTCAACTTTTTCACTAACCGGGTAGTCAACTCGTGGAATAAATTACCTGCAAGTATCATGGAGGCCTCCAGTTCAGATGTATTCAAAAGAGAGCTGGATAAATGTTGGGACAACCTCTGTCCTGCTTTGTACTATTAAAAAAAATGATTTGTTGTTGCTGTTCAGGGCAACCTGGATTTGTCAATCGGGCTAGTGTTGACGAGTTCCCGAATACTCCGTATGCCATTTGTGCACCGGGAAACCTGGATACACTTGTTTTATTATGTGACCTTTATGATAAATGCAAAGCTTCGTCGGTTTTTCAATATAAACCCACGAACACAATTAATTGGATACATAACGGTAAGATGCCTGTCAACACCAAAAGAGTTGTACGTTAATAAATCCATCGGGTTATATTAACAAAAATTCACCGACCACGTTTACGATTCCTGACTTCGAAGCGTTCGCAGCCGGCCAGAACAAATTAATGAGGACAGTTTTTGTTAAGACACTACTCAGACGTCTATGTACCCGACCACGGAACATTAAAATTTTGGTGATCAATAGTGTGACAGACATCTCAGAGGCTGAATATTCATTTCCATTTATACCCATGAACAAACTTCATGAGAAGAGGAGACACCATGAATCAGCGCTTTTTAAAGTAGGAGTTTCAGCGATAATCGTGTAAAGAAAGCAACATGAATCAGCATGAACCAAAGACTGAGTAAGACATATGCACAACTCACATAACCAAAAACCAAAACGGCACCAATAGCACACTAGCGCGCCACATTACAGTGCCAACCGGGGTCATTTGAGCAACATCGTACACTTCCTTCATCGGCTAATTTCAACACCAAATTAATCGTGCAGTTGTTTTATTACTTGAGCTTTTGAAGATTTCCGGAACGTGGAGAAAAGTGTACAAGAAGTAAATCGCACAACGTTGGCTAAACATTGCTAAACATTGCTAAACATTTTGACAAAGGAATGGTGCTTCCTACATTATATTGTGGTCCATATGAACTCACCTGAAGAAGAGAAAAAAGAAGAAGAAATCCATTCATCTTCATGCACGTTAACCTGAAGTACACATATGTGTGGATTCGTGAAGTTTGGCGAAATGTTAAACTCAGCACGAACAAAATATTGTTGCTGTAACGTAAATAGACGTCAGGCACAAACGCATAAACCCAATAAAAAGTCGACAGGTCAAGACAGCTAAAAGTTTATGGAAGAAATTGCTACTTTTAGTGTTTTAGAAATCTGAGTTGCCCATGGGCTAACTGAATGCAAAATCCACTAATTTGATTAGTATGACTTGCCACGGCTTACGCAAGTGTTACAAAGTTACAATCGGCAAAATATCACAAGGTAGCACCTTTTAGGTCGGTAGCCTTTTAAACTTTGTGTTTACTTTCTCAGCAAACTCAATCGGCCACAGATAAAAGCAATCTAAAGTTACTAAACTGTGCGCAATTATAGGCAGTATTGTATCATTTTTGTATCCCAGACACTCCAAGAAAACATTAATCATCAACAATTACATTTCAGTCTCAGTAGCATGCATGCCAGCCGTTTTTACCCTGACTGTCCGTTACACTTGCGTACTAACTGTGGAACAACGTAGAGACACCGGGAGACAGCGTTTTTCCGATGTAGTGGTACGAACAACAGTTCTGTAAAAAGAAACAACAAGGATCAAGCAACAATAAACCAGCATGAGTCAAAGGCCCAGTGAGCTATGGACACGACTTACGCAAACGATAACCAAAAGGGCAACGACAACACAGCAGCACGCTCCGTCACTAATTCAAACTCAGCTCGTGCGCGCTTGCTGGTTTCGGCCGCACATTGCAGTATAACCTGGCGAAAACAACGGTACTGCAAAGCCTGTGTAACGTGCTCAAATTTAAACAAACATTTGTCTCCACACTTTTCGCCTAAACAGATTTAATTAGCCTTGTTAGTGTAATGTGTAGTACAGAACATCCTTCGGAGCCACCACGCTGTTAATATTCTGTTGTGAAACCAACGGCGGTTTGGAAGATGCTGGCGGGTCCCCAGGCTCAGCGACTTAAGTAAATAAAAACAAACTACTCACGATGTGACAGTAACACGATGTTGAATTTGAACTATGTTCAAACTGAAGACCACCCTCAATGTGGATGTGCGACAAGTGTAGCAAGCAAGCCTACGCCGGGAAGGCTACGTGAACTAGTAACCGCCCGCCAACACAGTGAGACTGCAACACATACAAGCCACCAGTGTGCAATTTCAGCGAGTTAGACAACCGGTTTGTCGATTGTTCGACTGTGAGCAAACTGTTCCAACGATTGTCGCCTGCCAGGCTGGCAACAAAACCAGTTGTGGACTTAAGTTTGAAGTGTAGACTCTGGTGAGAACAGTATTACTGGTGACTATACACTTCCCATAAAGCACGCCGACTGCGGCTCGGAATCGGTCTGACTCTAGCGAGGGTTGGTATGGAGTCGGATCTGCGTATGCGTGCAACAGAATCCAGGGCTGGTCCGGCTCTGGCCAGAGTCGTTTCGGAGTGTGCCAAAGTTGGATTCCAGTTGGCCAGAGTAGGATACGAGTAGGCAAATTGCGCTAACGGCACCATTCTAACATTCCTAGTCATTTTCTTCGACTACTGAAGCAATTCGAATCCCACATCATCCAACGCTTACGAACTGCCGACGCTATGCTGTAAGTTTCACCGAATTCTTTTCCCAGCGATCGATCTTATCCGGCAACAAACTGGCAAGCTAATTAAACAGGATAATTTTGTATCGAAGCGTTTACTTTCAACACCTTCAAATGATATAACCCCGACCGATATAAAGATGGACAGGGGATGCATCGAATAACTCCCCGAATTGATCTTACGACGGACATACTACGGTATCAATCTCTTACGTGACCGATGAACACGCAGAAATTGACAGCGGAACGATAGGTACCGCGGTTAAAACGAAATATAGGTATAACCCATATAAAAACGACAGCATCCAGGAAATAACAGCAATTAGCAACCACTTCCGTTAGAGTTGAGGGTATTTTCAAATCCACTATGATGTACGCGGAATACGAATTGAAAAACGAAGCCTGATAAAGAACAGCCACAAAGAATGACAAAACAGGCCGCGAAAAGAAGGAACAATGAGGAAACACAAAAACTTAACGCTAAAAACTCGTAACATATTGTTTTCTGGAAGGAAGAAAATTAACGTGTGAAGTCGTAACGCAAATCAACAAAACTTGTAACGGACATGGCTTCACTACATCGAAAATCTACTTTATGTGGAACACGCCTTATAAACCCCCAAGTGGCACCTTAAGTTAGACTATGATTCTGACAAATGTCCACTTTACGTCAATGATTTCGCGTTAAAAGTTGTCAACATGTGAAGTCATAACACAAATCAACATGACTTGTAACAGACATGGCTTCACTACATCAAAAATCAACTTTATGTGAAACACACATGACAACAGTAAATTGGCCCGGGGCACGAAAGATTGTTGGTGATAGGCGCACTTAACCGGTAAGAATGTATCATCTTGTGACACATCTATATCTACTATATTCGTAGAGATGGAGCGTTCGTATACACGACTGTGCACGTGTACTTCCGGTGACTTCGGTCCTTTTACAAACCGTTTAACTTGAGACATTAAACTGTTAAATGGAAACGACCAAAACATGTGCAACGGACCAAGTTGTTCGAAATCGTCACAAAAATGACATAAGCAATACACATCATATACAACTTCGTCGTCACCATACAAAATGGCAAACCGATTAAAGAACTTCGATATCAGGTAACGGGCAATGTGAATAAACGACATATGAAGGGTTGGAAAAAATGTATATGGATAAGAATATGTTCAGAAAGTTTCTGTGACAGTCGTTTCGTGGACACTTTTTCAGAACAACCGATCGCAAATATAGAAGAAATTGTCTGCACTCGGTGGCTTTTCGCCTTCCAGGTGAAACGGAGAAACAACATTTTTGGGGAAGTCCATCGTGAGACACGGATACGACGGACAAGTTGGCATCAATGGCCTTCTGCATACTTTCTGGAAGGCTAACACCACGAACGATGTCGGATGGGCCCCAAATCCTAACCAGGCGCTTAATAACTCCCAAGAATGCTAAGTGCATAGGGTCATGGGGGAATTGTGACACCACGTCAATAGGAAGCTCAGTTGAAGGAGCTTGACCGATGTGATGTTCATCGTCAGGTTGTCTCCGAAAACTGGAATTCGCCCTTAATTTTCTCTCAGATACCGAAAGTCATTCTTCTACGTTCATAGTACACACCTCTCTGCGTGTAATCGTTGCAGCCGTGGTAGCCGTTGTGACCTTTGGCTTTACGTATGAGGCAACGATCAGGTGTGTCACAGATAATGGACTGAAGCGGTACAAAGACTGTTATTCCAAGCGCTTCTAGGTAAGCACCATTCACCAGAATGTCTTTGGTTGTTGATTTTGTTGAGGTTTGTTGCATTATTTTGAGATTG
>LUCH01017272.1:0-60797 GCA_013368495.1 Paragonimus heterotremus
GGGAGGGCGGTGTTGACATTTTTGAATGGAAAGGCTGCTTTGACTCGGTCAGCTGACATGTTCCTTGAGGTAATCTCCGTCGCAGAGGACTCCTGGTGGAGTAAGTCAACTTCTCGGATTGGTCGTATGATAAGTCGTAATGCAGATTTCGCATCCACTGAAAGCTATCTCAAATTTCATCCTCCCAAATTTACATTGCACAAGGACGTTTGATCGCATCCTCCCATTCCAATTATCTGATGAACAACAATTCAGAAGAAGCAATGAGAGGCTTGGAGAACCACGAGGTACAGCTTTCTCATATTGAGTGGATTATCCTCACAGGACATGTAGATCATACTAAACCGAATGAATAGTATGCCCGGTCTGTGTGGTAAGAATATGCACCCTCAAAGTGTGAAGTAGTGCGACGAGGTTAGATCAATCTAGATGCTGTCTTTGTTATTGAGTGCAGGCCGTTGAAAACTTTCGATCACTTTCCCTACCTGGGTGGTATCATCTCATCAACGTGTTATACAGCTGATTAGGTGTCCACGAGAATAGCAAACCACACGATATCAGTCCTCGAAACATTAACAGTCACCTGCTACTCGGTCGTGGCTAGTCTGCTATATATCCTGGGGCTTATGGTCAAACGTGAGTCAAACCGATTATACAGTGGGTCAGTTCTATGACGCGTTGTTCGCCATAACCCTCTCGATATCCGTACCTGACAGAATAATCGTTCTGGATAACTTCAACACATAAGTTCGACACGACTCAGCAACCTGACTTAGTGTCTTCGGGCTCTACGGCATTGTTGTGGTCAATGAGGACGGTGGTCATCTTCTCCACTTGTGTGTTATGCACGAGTTTGCTATCACAAATATCCGATTATAGCTGGAGGTGAGACGTGCCTCGGCGTACGCACGAAGTTGTTATCACCATTGGATTTATCACATGATCATGTGACACCACGGCGACTGATGCGAAGGGCTCAAGGTAACATGGACCATATAGTTGTCAGGACCAGGTTGTTTATTCATGTTTATAAGGCTATGTGTTTTGGGTCGTCAAGGCAGTGGTAAAACCTGGATGTTAAACTGAGGTGAACGGTGTTTCGTCGTGTATTTCCTGTTCATCTCAGAGGCGTTTCCGTTTCCACTCCATCTGACAGTATGTGGCGAAACCTCAAAGATCGGATGACGGCAGCAGCCATTGAGACGACTGGAATCCAGCATTGTAAACGTCCAGATTGGTTCTAAGAAAACTATGGGGTCACCTCGATTCTGATACGATAGAAGGATGAAGCGGTTTTCGGTTCCATCATAGATTTAATCAATGAAGACAATGAATGAAACGTTGCGGAGTTTTCGCCTTCATTATCGCAGAACCGAGGACGACCGGTGAAGAAGGCAAGTTGGGCGACTGCTGGGCACACTGCTAAGTGAGAACAAGAAGTGTTCGAAGATTTTCTCATGTCGATTTTCGATCATTCTTTCTTGTCTACTAAAATAACGATTGACAGAAACTTTGGTATTTTTGAGCACTACCGGAGGAGATCATGAAATTATGGCGTAAGCATTTTGGTTGATTGCTACATCGGCCGGCTACCATTTATTGGGTTAGCATGAGTTACCTGAGGCAGTAAGATATCTCAAAATATATTACTCTTTCCACGGAGTTGACAGAAGTGAAGAGGTCCTTTGAACGTCTGCAAAGTGTGATAGATTCAGGTGGAGTTGAGTCGCTTCGGGAAATGTTGTAGCATGGCAATCAAGTGTTGGACTGTGCTGTGCTTCAGTTGGTTCACTCCACTTCGGAACAGCAAAATGTCCATAGGTAATCTAGAGGTTTCCCAATCATACCTTCGTCTTAAGATATGTGGTGGCTGACAAAGCATCGAGAGTTATGGAAACACCAGTTCGAAGAACCGCATTATGACGATTTCACTAAGCCGACTGGATGAGGAAGTTTTGGAGACCAGTATTCCGGAAGATTAGTGGGGAGTTTCAGCGATGGATGCAATGCTCGCCGTCACTTGATTCTAAATGGAGTGTCGCAAAAACGATCAGCCGACTTATACTATCTATGTGGAGTCTACCAAGGAAATTGCTTCCATGAGCCGTGAGTTTTGTGAACAATATTCGGCAAACGTGGGTGTTACGATCGTGTGGATCGACCCGTGACGGTTTTGACACTGTTATTGGTGTGAAGCAGGACCGCTTCTTAGTACTAACCCAAATTGGTTTATTTTTGATCGCAACACCAAAATTTGCTCTACAGAAATCGGTGAACGTCGCTCAAATTCAGTACCGGACAGGTGGTAATCTGCTGAGTGTTCGGCGCTTCGAACCCCAAGTCGGTTACATAATTAGACAGTGCGATTGCTGTTGTCTGATACTGATAGTGCACTATTTATGCATAGCGGACAGGAGATTCGGCAAATAGTCATGACCTCCACAACCGTGATATCCACTGTTGGTTCGAATATCACCATGTATTAGACGTCCTCTTTTTCTTGATCTCGTGCGGGCAAAAGTGCTGTGCTTACATCTAAAATCCATATCATTAGAGACATTGTTGATAGCCATACAGATTTCTGCTAAACTGGTGGCAATCTGTTCATGGATCTGTTTGCGTACCGTGAGTTGCATGCCTGTGTGACTAAGGCCAGTGACTCTTTCGAACGTCTTCAGTGACGCGTCTGAATGAATAGCTGTCTGAGGATGAAAAAAGGATGATATTGTTCGCACACTAGTGGCGTGCGCGCTGTTGGACGGCAGTGTAACTTGGGCTTTGTATCAACGGAATGTGCGTTTTCTGAACTGCTTTCTTGTGCAATACCTAAGACGCAACGTGGATATGCCGTAGCCTAACATGGCTCCAAACATGCAGTACTTTAGCTAACGGGCAGAGACGGGATTAAGCCCAGTTAATGTTCATTGTTGACTAGGGTTCGTCTGTCGGATGGCCGACAAATGGATTCCGGAGCAGCCGCTGCACAGGGACCTACAAATTGATAAGCAAACTCCGGCTGACCTTAAGTTACGTCACCATAACGTTACCCAATTAAATCTTCATCGCTGTAGTATGGTTTTTTTATTTCAGGAGAACGTAGCCTGGAACTGGACCATCTGTAGAAATACGATACAGGCAGATATCCGGAGGTTCAGCGAACGGCATTTGTGTAGTCGTGGGGTGGAGCTCACTTTATGCAGAGAAACCACAAATGACAATGATCGTGCTAATCGCAATACGTAGCGTTGCGACAAATATAACTGCGAATGCGCTCGTCACCTCGGATTAACAGGTCACCAAACCACAAACTGCTCACTGCAAAATGCGTTGGGTGCAAGTTCACTCAGTTATGTTGATTGTCCCTCATTCTTACCGGTCAAAGACAACTGTTTTTTCTAGTAACGAATTGGACGGTGTGAAAGAATTTTGAGTGTATTGACCTGGCAGGGTAATGGTAACAGCTATGTGACGGGAAGGGCGCATCGATTATTTTCAAACGTCCTGTTTCGAAAAGCAACGCTAGACTTAAGTTCGCCACTTCGCAAGAGATAGTCAGTAGACCACTTGCTTATCATGATCAATGTCTGACAGGCAATACGTATTACATGCAAGCGCTCAGCCACATTCAACTGTCATAAAATCCAAAATTAACCGGTCAATGGGAGAACAGACGAAGTCGTTCTGTTAACCCCAATCGATGACTCCGAGATTACGCCTTATCTTCCGGTCACAATCATGGAGCTCACTGAGTAGGATGATCATCGTCTACTGAAGCAATGGGAATGTTGGTTGTCTCTAGGTAAACGAGGTTAATATATGTTCACAGCGTTTGCATTCCATCAGTTCTGTAGGCCGTCCGCTAACAGAACTAATTCCTGGATTATAGTGTACGTCTCAGTTGAAAATTGCGTCTAGTGTTGGTGTGCGAAAATTGCCGGCCTAGAAGTTTGTCTTGTTATGTAACTTGTAGCTGGTTATGGATGCTTTTCGACTTACCTTGACCAAATCTAGTGTCGTCTGTCAGTACTCAGAGGACTGATATTGCACTCCATCGTTTTTGATCAATTTCCATGTTGGACAAAAGTGTTCAGATACTAGTGTTACAGGACGATTGAGTTCATTGAACCGAGTAGATTTTTTCAAATACACGCGTGTTGCGATTGCGGATGAGTATGGAAATTCGGGTGTTAGCTAAACGGAATATGCCCAAAATTAAGCCGTCCGTTCAATTAGCACAAGGATTTTGTAGGTGCGTCTCAAGCTCATCAGATTAGTCTGTGTACGCAAACAGCACTACCCAGGACACAATCAACAGTCGCAGGCAGAAATGTCTTGGTTGCGAAAAGTGGATATCTGTTTACTTCGTGAGTGTTGTCACTTCAAGACTTGATTCCGTCTTCAGATTATTATGCCACATTTTCGATTATCCGACTGAATTATGCGATCAGCTTGCTGGCCTAATACATTGATTTTTAAACGTGAGACTGTTGAGACTAGGCAGGATCTCTTGATTTTTCGTGTTGCGAAGGGGACTGATGGAAACATTTGTCTATATGCAACGAAGATGTTGATGAAGATGGAGCGCGAAATGTACTCATCAAAATGTATACTTCCTACTGAACTTTGTGGTTGACCCGATGTTATATAGGACAAGCTTATTATCTCGCATTATTGCGTGGCTCGTCCTGGTGAAATGGGACAACAAATGAGATTATTGTTCCGCGATACTTCTGTTCAGTGCTGACGAAGCACTCTCCTTATCCATTTGCATTTCTCCTGAACGTGTTAGGAACTTTCGTCTCCTCAAGTAATTCCTAGCTGAGTGATACATCCAGATGCCACAAGGTAAAACTGAAGTTACTGATCAAAGTAATCAGATGTGAACTGGGTACGATTCACATACAGCGCTTTATGGTCCAGCACAGCTTCGTAAATCTTATGGTTTGAGGCTGGAATTTAAAGGTACTTGGACAATCGGATTCCGGTAATTCTAATACGGCCGAAAATTTATTTGCATCGTGCAGAATCACTTTTGACAACAGAAGCTTCCATCCCGTAGTACCATGATGCAGTTGCCCTATAATTTAGTTGCCGCTTGAGGTCACTCGTCTCTGAGTCATTGTGTGACGTGTCTGTCACACACAACATTTACTTCCCGCATGTGACGCCCCGCTAATTGTGCTAACGTCCTCATATGTAATTTTCTGCATTACCGTGATCTGCACATTCCAGTGGATTCCTAGAACAAGATGATTTTCGTTATGACCGGTGGCCACATGAATGGTGCAGAGTGTGATTGCCCAGTGGTCACCACACAGTTTGGTGAAGACCCAAGGAGCAAACACCAAATCACACTGAAGTTACAATAGCACTTCACATATGTGAAGAGCCTGCTCAAAACAGATGTTCCATCCGTTATCACATGCCTCATGGTTCCGTCATAGTTGTTCGGTATTTTTAGGGAGATAGTCTCAAAGTATCTGCACGAGGCTGAGTAGAAACTTTTCATGTGCAACTGAAATCAATCTGAATTCACTTGATTCGCCAACTTGGCTGGAACTGTGTCCCTAAATCCCAAAGGTCACTTAGCCACGGCTATTATGAACAGTAAAGTTTTAGAGCAGGCCAAATAACAACTATACTCGCATGAATAACTGCTCAGTCATGTGAGGATTTCTCGTTCAATCAAATGCATCATGTCTGTGTTTCTCTGTCCCACAACAGACTGGCTCAATGGAGGTCAAACTGGTGGTTATCACAATCAGGTCCGTGAGAATTCCAATTACGAAATCACCCGGTTGCAAGTGACCGTCATAGTACAGATGATCTGGAAGGGACCAGCTTCGTAGAGGGATTATCGTTTACAAATTCATTCGAATGGCCTCATTCTGGTGAACACAGACACAGAACGAAATAGGTCCCTGAGTGTCGACTTGAGGACCCCCTGGGATTAAATAAAGCTGAACATACGCTAGAGACCAATGATTCCGATTTGGTAATCAAGAAGCGTGAGGTTTTCACGTCCGATCCTTCCAGAACAACTGAACAGTTGCCGAAAATGAGTTTCTCTAAATTCTTGGCAAATGAATAACTGAATGGACTCCCAACCGTCAGAGCTCAAATCATGAAAATTATCTCTTGACACGTGTGAAGGACAGGTTGGGACAAATATCTGTTTCAAAATCCTCTGTGCTATGTTAAGGCTGCTTTCTGCTCATGTGCAATACATAATAACAAGGTCCGTGTGCACTACGAATTCTCACTATTTCCAGAAACAAAAACTGACTTCAGTTAGTTGTGTGAGAGTTTACAACTCACATGTTTGTGTCACCTTCTTTCACGTATGTCCAAATGTCCAAACCTGATAAAAACCTGCCAATTCACACGAATAACTCGAATTTGTCGAAATTAGTTTGTGATAATTTCAGCTCACTTTCTCGCTCTATTTCCAATTTATTTGTTCATCACAAACACGCACGATATGCTCACGCAGTTATCAAGTGTGTCTCTCCTCCCGTGGAAACGATGCTGACCGTCCGTGTATGGTCGCGTGTGGACACCTTCTAGTGTGTGATCGGTCGGATGTGCATTAAGTGAATGCAAATAGCAGTTGATCGGTGTTTTGTGGATCTTGTGATATTCATTCAAAACCTGTAGTGTTCAAACTCATTGCTGTTGCAGAATAAGAGACCGAGGGAAATGTAACCTTACATGAGTGTAATGTTGCTGAAATCCCACCAACTACTATTGCAATCTACTACAAACTCAGGCTCTATGTGTTAATTTTTGAGCTTATGTAAATCCCAACTCGATAATCGATAAGAAGTCACCAGTAAACGCTTGACACACGTTTGACAGTGTTTTGAACCATTGTCCTGGTAGATTGAAACATTGAAGACCACTAAGTCGCGAGTAATGTAAGTGTTTCTTCCATTCATACTTTCGGCGCTAGTCAACACTCTAAAGCACGAGATAAACATAGTTAACCTGCATGCCAGATATTTCTGTATAGTCGCCAGTCATAGAGGTTCGTATCTATACTCATCAGATTGAAGTCATACTCATCAGTAGTTGAGTTAAAGCTTCGACCTTTCTCCGAAGAATCTGCGGATAAGCTACCATGAAAATATTATCTAGACATTGGTTTTTATCTTTACACTCCTTATCGACTACTAAGCGTACTGTTCTAAACGCAACCAATTAGAGCATGTAGCATGAAAAATCTATTTTAACGGGCGCGTGCCAACAAGGTCCAAGCATATTTTGGTTGTAACTTTCAAAGATCGAATAGTTTCACTCTATAAATTTGAACATAGCAATGAGAATACAGAACTGTTTTATATTTCAACATTTTTCTTTGATCTCATTTCCTGAACAGCATTAAGCGGGATAATTCGATTGAAGGTGTAAAGTTTGCCGGTCTGCTGAGCTTCGTGAACTTTGGGTCACCCATGCTGATGAGGTCAAACGTTATGCTTCAGTAGACAAAAAATATTTTTTTAATCTAATAGCCTGAAGAGTTAATCCAGTTCAGGCGCTATGCGTATTCCCAGTTTAGCTGTGAAAATTAACACGCAACAAACTAGGTGGTCCTTGATATTTCATCAACAGGCTAATCACAACACAGCTGTGTGTGTTCACCGTGGGTGGTAAATAGTACACGAGTGCCATGAAGGAGAGTGAGCAATGAATTAGGCTTGGTTCGACTCCTAATACATAACTACACAATAAGAGGTGATTTGGTTATAAAAGCTTCGCAAGAATAAATAGTAATTCCACCCATTCTGGGAATGAATGCACGATCACTAGAACTTCGACGTTATGATTGGATGTATTCGAGCACACATTGAGGATGAACGGTAATGTTTAATAAAATTACAACACATGTACTGTCTCACCTTGAGTGCGAATCAACCGGGTACACAAATTATCCAGCAAAGGAGTTTGTAGTGGTCAAGATGAGTCACTGAACAGGTTAGGTAAATGCGAGTATAACTCACCAAGCTAGCGGTGATAACAGAATAAACGAATGAGACAAAAATAGTTACAAAGTTCCAACAAGTTATGTAATCAAAAGGGATTGACTCACAGAAAAGTGTTCACAATTGTTCGAGATGACCACCACAATATTCCAAATTGCCAGTATCCGGAAGTGGGTGATATCACAGAGTTGCCATGGACTGCTGAAGAGCGATCCGGGATGCGACGATGTTCGTAGTACAACGGAGCTAAAAACATTGGATGATAGATCCGTGTAATATCGTCAAACGACTGCACAACGAAGAGAAGAGCAGACCGACGTGCACAAAATTTGTATTGTATTGCAAGGTCACTTGTATCAATTTGAACAACAAGTACAGATGATACAAAGGTTATTGTACAGGAATGAAACATCGTTTGCAAACAAAAATAAGGAAATCTCTACAAGTTCAAAATGGGGCAACTAAGCACGTGTTCACAAACAGCCACCAATCAACGGGAAATGACCTCATTAAAACAATCGGGTGCGGATGAAAATGAGATCGTGTGAACAACACCAAGGGGGAAGTTTTAACAGATAGACAATGACAATTGTACGAAGGAAAAAGTAGACATTTGATGTGCAATTGTGATACAAAATTCGTTATGATCGTTTACTATACACAGCAAAAAATAAAGGCAGATTAATGATAAGCTTTCTACAACCAATCCAAACGCATCTCTACGCGTTCATTGTTCCGTATCATATCGGACAAAAGACGACAAACATACCAGACGAACTTCAGCACATCCAACACACACCGAGGATGAACGTAGACAAATGGCCGTAGGCACTGCTATTGCCAGTTTACGACCTCTGACCCGTACCGATTGTGTATCACGGATCTGAGTGAGCACGCCGGATCGATTGGCTATTATTTTTGGACCGACAGCGAATGAACTGGCTCTTATCGATTCCCGAGATGACTACATCGTGTGACTTTTCACAAACCTCGTGTAACTCGCTTGATTCAAGTTGTGCATCTGGACTTGATGAGTCAAAACAAACTACAGCCATTGCTAACCATTCATAATTCCATTGATTTAATTCCCACCGCACCATATGTCCCGACATAGACGTGCTGTATCCGACTGTTGGCTACTCGTTTGCTCCTGTTTACGCGCCTCAGGTGGATGCTAGCTGCTGCAACTGACATTGATCTTTTGTAGAATCATGCCGAATAAATCAATTTGGCGTGGCATGTATATGAAGTTATCAATGTACAGTCGGGAATTTTGTCAATTTCAAGCTGATCACCAGATACACACTGGATAGCAGCCTCCGCGTTCACAGAGAACCAAACTAAAGTTTCGCTTTTTTAGACCTTGTCAGTGGGATTTTAAGTCCAACCCAGCTTTCATCATGTAACCATGTTAACGTCACTCAGAAATGCTAACCACAGAGTTTTTGCTTAGCCTTAAGAGGACCTGTATTGTGTTTCATAGTAAGAAAATCGCTGCTCACAAACATGAGTGGCTAGACGTTTATGTATGATAGTATGATCCTTTCAAATGTGAGGATGTTGGCTTAGGAGTCTAAACAGCTACTTCGAAGACATGTTTGGAATTCAAATCCCGGTTGTCGCATGGGTATACAGCGCTGGCGAGTGCTGAGTCCGGCAGTTTTGTTCTCGAAAAAGAACTGGTTGTAAAGTTCTAGCTGGATGTGAAAGCCACAGTCAAACGCGTGCGCTGCTCAGCTTGAAAATCGGAGTGCAATTCAAACATAGTCGATGGTTAAAATGTGAGCTGTAGATTTTATGTAGTCAAATGGCAGAGGTTCGAATCAATTAGGTGCCCAATAGAATTTGCTGATATTGAATACAGAACAAGTGAACTGCAGGAAGAAAATTGGTAACACGTTATGAGAGCAATACAGCTTGCATTGCCTGAAGGTGTAAGAACGGCTCAGATGAGGTTCAATCCTTTACTCTCAGATACAAGGGTGGATCTTCCACAGTGGTTATATTGCGATTCTTCACCATCGAAAATGTACCCTCCACCCTCGACGAGGAGTATCGTGCTGCATAGTCTTGAGACTCTCAGACTTTGCACGTCGGCTCTATACTGCATGAAATTACGTGCAATGATACTTAGTATGCTACTATGCGTCAGATTTGTGAAACAGTCCATGCACATGCAGATCGTTGATACCTCTGAGCTCTATCTAATGATGACGCCATTTAACCGTAATTGTTTAAATTTGCATCTGGGCCACCTATACATTTCCTGAATGTTTTATGTGTCAAGAATATTTGCATCTCATCTAAATCATGCAACCTAGTTCAGAAACCCAGTTAATAAGTTCCTAAATTCTTCCCAACCATTTGGCATGTACAGAGGTTATCACACTGAAAAGCTTCTGAGCTTGGTGAGCAGATTGTGATGAGCTCAATTCGAAGTAATTTGAATCCTCGAATTTTTGTCAATGATTCAAACCATGGTTAGCTGGTACAATGAGAACAGTAATTTCGAACAGACTTCATCAGTGCAGAAAGAAGATATATGTTGCGATACGTCAACACTTCGTTTACTCTTGTCAGTCGCAAGCATAAAACGTGCAAGTTATATGCGACCGATCGCTGTAATTTCCCCCATTCACGTCCAGTGATGAGTATATCTAATGGAGCTTTGAGGAAACTATGTCGATCAGAACTCACCAGCCGACGTCATATACACACAGGAGGTTGAAGCAACGTATCGGGTTACCGTGGTGCCGATGACATAATACTTGATTTGAACGTATTCGTGCCTGTTTATTTCAAATTGTTTGTGGTATATAACCTGCAAGTTTTATGCTTTACGACTGACGATAGTAAACTAGGAGTTAACGTCTTGCAACACGTCTTCTTTCTGCACTGGTGAAGTTATTTAAGTAACCCAGTGTTTCAATCTGACCGGAATTTCCTGATCGAAATATATCGATTGATTGAGTAGGACGATTCTGGTCATTATCCATCCAAAGTTATCAGGCAAGCTGAACACTGGTCACACAAGAATGTGGTTGTGTTTGGATATGGTTGTTCTGTCATGCCCATTGTGTAATTAGTGGCGTTTTGTTAACAAGCTGGTTTTGAAATCACGGGGGCTGGATGATATAATGCGCCTCTTCTTTGCCAAACGTTCTAATTCGGCTTAACTGCCGGACCTGGGTCTCTGCTATGCGGCTTCACCTAGTCTACTTGCGCGGAGACAAGAAGAACGCGATTGCGGAAAAACACGCTGTATTGCCGACTACCAGTTCGAATAAAATGTCTAAATATGTATCATGAAATAGTGGCCAAATACGGCCATTTACTTGTTGAATCACTGTCTGCTTGTTTAGGCCACTTCGCTACCAAGTGGCCAAGTAAGGCCAATTCCATAGGAGTTAGTTTCTCGGGCTGGCGTGACACCCACGCCTACCTGCACGTTTCCTCCTGGCGCGACACCCACGCTCACCCTCATGTCCACTGCCCGTTGGTCCGACGTGCCCCTCAGCGCTTTGTTTATGTCTGATTTCGTCAGCCGTCACCGAAGCCCTGACTGGTTTGCAATGATGACTGATTTCACCAGCCCTCACCAATGTCCTGACTAGATTGTTTTGGTGAATTTTCCTCCTAACACTGGTCTAGGATATCCACATCTTATGAACTCTGATAAGAGCGGAGTGGACTAGCTAGAAGTGGGTTTTTCTGAATGCGAAGTCTGGTCATCTGTGGGCGGTGGTCAGGTTGAAATAAAGCAAATGCCTGAAGCTTTATTAAAAACCTATTGACTTTTCGTTCAATACTTCTTGATATCATTTAAATATTGGAGAAAGTTGTGTGAGGTTACCATCTGGGTGAAACATTCGGGCTTACCAACGCCGTTTTATGATGTTGTTATGTCCATGAACGGCTCAGACATACCAGTCACGAGTGGCAAATCTATCCGCGAATCTCGAGGTAAATTATCAGTCCAATATTGTGAGCATCAATCTGATTCCGTGAATGCGGTACTAGTGATGCTGTAACCCTTCAGGGAAGATTGCGCACTTGAAATAGGACAGAATCAACGGTGTGCAGATTTCTTCACATTGACCTTGCAGACTGTTATAATGTGATGGAATATTGGAACAAGAAAACTTGCTTCAATGCATAGGATTTTTTTTTCAAAAATACCGGAACATATTTGGGGTGTGAAGAGGAAGCGGTGCTACTAAGTACTTCGGCTACAGATCAGTGCATGAGTAAAACTCAAGTGCAATCTGGGCAACAAAACGGCTTTCAAATGAGAACGACGTGAATATATTTACTACTAATATATGGTTTAGCAGCTTTGTTAGCGTGAAAAATCTAAAGTTCGCCTGAATTGAAACCGGCTACAGCAACAGCATGTCCTAAGGCAAAAAGTCCCCTATCAACTGAACTACTAATCCGGATCAGGAGTTCAAAACTTCCGTGTTCTGACTTTGTCATCCACCCGCTCCACTCTCTCACATGGAATCTACTAAGTGATCCAGGTTACTGGCTGTACTGGCAAGACTTCTTAAGAAGTTTATTCCCGAGAATGTTTGACTACTTGCTGTTGAACCAAATGTGGCGAACCTCGTGTTAAGAACAGCACCTGTAATCCTACTGGCTTTGAAGTGAGTATGACACGATGGTCTACGTACGTTAAAAGTCGGGTAAATGAACTTTAACATTTGTAGTGTTCAAATCCGGTGTTTACTTTTGGCTTAACTGACAAGTGACCTGGAATGCCAAGGGAGAACCATCAAAAGCGAGTTCGGGGAGGAGGGCCATCATAACTGCCGTTAATTTCAATGGAAAATATGAACGCGATTAGCAGTCGTGTCACCGTGTCCACTTGTGCACATGAAAAAGCCCGAGACCTCTTTGATTGCGTAGTAATTTTGGACCGAACAGTCAGCCTTCCTCTTCATTCGTATGGGGTTATTATGACGCTGGTGGATGGATGAAGTGGTAAATCTATTTGGTTTTTGTTTGACGAAAGCCGTTTGAAAGTTGAGGTATCTAGCCTTACGCAACAACCACGCAATACTTTTCTGCTTCAGTAGAAAAGTATGACAACCCTCACGTTGCTCACTTCTTGTATTGCATTTCTAGGCTGGAGGGAGGCTGGACCAGTTTGTGCGCATATGTGAAGACCTGCCATGCATAGAGGGCGCATGATATGAAAACTTAATTTGTATAGCAAGGGATATGACCGGAACCCGCGCATACATCTATCCCAGTTGCCATTTTCTCATACTCTGCCCACGAGGATTTGGAATTTTCCCTCCAGCTTGTCGTCCAAGAAAGAATTTCCTAAACGCTTTATCAGAAGAGGAACGGCTCCAGCTTGATCAGTACCATAGTAGGTTAAGGAAAAGTTGTATGCTTAGCTCATTCACAACCAAAATTATCAGCAACGTATACTTGCATGTTATTTTGCCGCTATCTGATTTAGAAGTTCGGTTTGAAGATTTGTATGATCACTTAGCTTAAATCAATGTTGGTGAACTCATGCTATCAGTACCTTAAATAGAGAGCGCAAGTAAAACAGCTGCTGATGAAGCAGTATTTACATGCATTGAAACATTTATTAAAGAACTAGCGTATAATACTTTCCATACCGGATAAAGCAGCAGGAGTTGTCCTAATGAACAAGATTGATTGTGTCACCAAAATGAATGCTGTACTATTAGATAACTCAAAATTCATGAATTTGAGTACAGAGAAAGACAACACACCAGCTATGGAAAAGACGATATCTAAAACGTTGCGTGGAATGAAACAGAAGGGGATAATTTATTCAGTCAATTTCGAGCGCATCCGTCCCACTGGAACAATAATCCCTAGATTATACGATCTGCCCAAAATGCCCAAACCAGATTTATCTTTAAGACCCATTTTAGATATATGCAACTTGTCTTATCATGTTTCGGCCAAATGGCTTGCCGGTCTGCTCGAACCCATCAGGTTGAAGCTAGCAAAACACAGTCTGCAGACCACGTTTCATTTAATTGACGTAGTCCAAGATCTGAACCTAAACAATCGAAGAATGTTCTCATTCGGTGTTGTCTCACCAGTTATGAACATGCCTCTACAAAAAATAGCCGAGTATTTATACCATTACATCGAGCGTAACGACAAACAGCTGAGCGTACCAAAGGAAGAACTGAGAGAGATGCTGGTGCTTTGTACGAATAGCGTTCAGTTTCTCTTCAACAATGCAATCTACCGACAAAGAGATGGAGTGACAATGGGCTAACTTCTGGGTCCCCTGTTAGCTGACGTTTTCATGAGCAAACTGGAGACTAACCAATTTAGTGCGGTCAATGGACAATTTGCATTTTACAGTGTTGATATTTTTACGTCGTCAACGAGAGTTCTAACATGGACAGAGTTATTACAGCTTTTGGCACAGCCCATATAACTATTAAATTCACCAAGGAGTCAGACAAACAATGGTCAAATAAACTTTTTGGATGTTGGCACAGTAAGACTGGAAGGTGGTTCAATCCAACGAAATGTGTACAGAAAACAAACTTGGTGTGGCCAGTACATTTACTCTGACAGTTTCGGTCCGCCAAATCAAGAGCGAAAACATCATGCAACCTCTGGCGGGTATGGCATTAAAGATCTTTACCCCTGACACTTTACAAGCTGAGCTAGACTTTTTACAAGAAGTGTTCATGCAGAATGGCTACCCAATGCGTTTTACTCTGAAAGCGATGCAAGCGGCAGAGTTGGAACTTGAGCTACCATCTTTGAATAAGAAACTTGCGTTTAATCGCATTCCTTTCAAGGGAGATCTCATGGCCGAAGTTATCCCAAGAAAGCTCAAAAAGTCAATCGAAACAACCTACCCGGCCGCTCGATCGTGCATGAGATTCCGTTCAATATCCGTTATCATACCACAACTCAAGGACAAACCCCCATGTTCTACAACCAGCCGTTGTGTGCACTCACCTGTTTGTCCTTGTCGAGCATCATACATTGGTCGTACTACGAGGCGATTGTCTAACAGAGTGCGTAAACATCATCCTGTGTGGTTGAATAATGATGTGGTTAAAACGGTTTCAAGCACGACTGTTTTCAACTTTCCCGACTCTAATCATTCTGTCAGTAAGAGAGTCACTATTCAGATTGTCTACCGAGTGCCAAGGAATCGATAAAAATGGTGGGATTCCGAATGTTGGCCGTTACCGAGGGCATAGTAACCGATTGCGCAACCCTGACCTCTGCGCTCACAAGAAGTTCATGCGGACACTTAATCTTCCCTGGCCCACGATCAGTCAAGCCGGGATTTGAATCAGTGTTTCCGTAACTCATAAAAAACACGTCATCCATAACATCAATCGACCATTTTTCTAACTCATCCCAGTTACTGTTCTCATATTTATTGTGTTGCCTGATGATCAAACACAGATACCAAGTCTTGATCGCCACTTCTTCGTTCCAATGACTTAATTGGATATTTCCGAGCGAACATCAGTATCAGATAAATCAAGATCTATCAGTGGTTGTCGCTAGTGCTACGTACAATGTTCTTTCCACTGCCCAGACTAGAACTCCGGCCACGCTTTCATGGGGCAACCATGTTGACCACTACGTCAATGAGCTCACATCACGCACGGTCAAATTACCATGTGTGAACGCTCAGTCACATTGGCTGGTGGTTAATGTCAAGATTACCTGATCGCCTGGATGGGAGACAGTGACTATCCTGTTAACTCCAGTCGACGACCCTTTGACTAGGACTTCTCTCTAAGTTGATTTTGACTGACCCGCTGCTAGATTACACTTTAGATACGTGGTGAATTAAATAGGTTTTCCCCGCAGTCATGTAGTCGCCGGATCTACCCTGGTGACTTGACTGAGGCGCAGAAGAAGTTAGGGGTATTGAACTACATTCGAGCATCGGTGAAAAATCATGCGACCAAATACGAACTAACATATTTGACCACACCGCAACCGACAAGCAAACCACCCATTTGTTTGCAACATTTTACACAACCGATAAGTCACAGTTGCCGCGTTATGCTGACGCAGCCACGTTGAGATATTGGTGTCCAAGTTTCTGTCGATTAAAAGACTATCTTGGTGTTGCTAGCCTAATAGGTGACAAAAGTCTGTCCTTGTTCAGCTTTATAATAGGTATTCACTTTTGACACATTACGGCCTTATCCAGTGGAAACTGGCATCCCGAAATTGACTGTGTCCAGCGTTAAAACAAATTGTTGTCCAACTTATACTATCCTGTTCCATACAGCTTGGTTGATGACAGAAAAATCCGCCCGGCCACAAATGGTGCCCATTAAAGCATTTTATTGTTCTGTTTATATTCCAAAACTCACCAGAAACAGTTCCTCCAGGTGCTTACAGCCATACTTTAATGGGTAGTGGTGTGTCATCAACAGATAGAAGTCTGTTGTGCACTACCGTTTTCTGGAGGTCTCTGTTGGTGTTGGGCAAGAGCGGGGGGGTGTTGGAAAGATTTCCCGCTGTTATACACGGTCACTGAAACCTCATTGTACGATCCACACCTATTTCATTAACAAAACTAGTGACATGAATCCATCGAGTTCATCAAGAACACGGATCGTCAATTGTTTAATCGCACAGTGACAAAGTCGTCTACTGGAGTAGCACATCTTCTTTTGCATAGAACGACGAAGAATGACATGAACCTTGAGGTATTTACGCATAAGTCATGGCCATAGTACTTTTAGGAGTGCATCCTGCATGAAACCTTTGTGACTACCTCACGTGTGTAACATTCTGTTTGTTTTCAGTTTCCATACCCGGAGCACAAATTTAGCTGAATCTTTATTCAGCAGCCTTCATAGGACATGAAGTAAACACAAACGCGTACGTGACAAAAGTGAGTGACTATCCGGATTGCTGTCGCATGATTAAGCGTGTTGTTTCGAAGTTAGTGCATCGTGTTCTAACTACACATCCTGATAACTAAATATGTCCCACTGTCCAGTGAACAGTAAAGCATCCAGTGATCTGGCTATCAACTTATTGTAATGTAGCCGAGACTCAACTGTTTAGCAGCGTAAATGGTGTAGGTTATTGCCAAATCTGTAGTAGGCCAGCTGCACATGTCAACACTACGTACAACTTCACAGTTGGTTGAGATTAGTGACTAATACTGCCCCAGGGAATACGAGTAAGTTTGGATTCCGACCACTCAACTTCAACTGCACATTTCTTCCTGAAGTGTATTGCGATGAGTAGAATCACGTTCCGGCTCACAGGTTCTGCTACCATTGTCTGTCGCGTCATCAAGTTGACCGACAAGAGAAGCATATGTTCAGATATCGTCTTCTCAAAGTATTGATTCGATGTGTTCTGCAATCTTCAATGCAACTACAACTAAACTGATAGATCACTTGAGACACATCAGACTTCACTGGATTGTGATCGCTATCGAGCTGAACCACGCTTATACCTATTGATGGCGAGTTCAATTCAGAGTGCTTGTCAGGACGACTTTGTGTTCCGACATGTATCAACAACCTTTGGAAAGTATGGTTACGCGTTGATTACTGATTTGCATTCGGCAATATTCTCCTTCAGAAACTGCCACAATGACGAGAGACAACTAGGCACAAAGCAGTTTAACACGTGTTTCACTGCACTTCAAGTGAAAGTGGAGTGATTTGAAAATTTCACAGGTTTGGTGTTGTGTTGTTGTTCTCAAATTTTGACAGTTTGTTTTCCTCATACAAATCCGTAAGAAACAACCAGTTCGAGCTGACCTTTTCGTGGGGCACTCAATTTTAAATGTTCATCTTGTAATAAACAAAGATTGGTTTCCTTTTCTCGTTGCTTCCATGCAGTAGTTGCGTGGAACCAGGTCAACATTTTCTAGTTTCAAAACACAGTGTTTGTATATATACAAAAATGTTCAATGTACTCCCATACGTCGGACACTCAAAACCAGTTGCGGTCCCGCAGCATGAAGCAAATGTTATTTGTAATTACTTTGACAGCTAATGCGGAAAATTATTAGCTGTCGTTATTATTTGGTACAGTTGTACATTAGACTATTAAATGTACCAACCGAAACCCGAATCTCTGGAAAGAAAGTGAATAATCTAAGTCACAGTCTTAGTCAAACCAAAGCTGAACATCTACGCAATTATAAAAGTATCCGTAGTTCAAAAAATAGGCACAGCGGTTAAGCGTCCTGCTTTAGATCAAAGACCGCTACTAACTGGATGTGAAGCTTCCATAAGCTTTGCTTTCCTTTCAGTGTGTAAGGGAGTTGTTCGTTAAAGAATAATTCATGGTATAACACACTCTTAAATCATAACTATTCACTTTTGTTTTGGAAACCATTCCGTACCTCTTTATGCTTATCATTTTCTCTCAGTTCGAATCAAGTATAACTAGTTGGACTCAAATGTAACGAAAAGTTTACTCGATGGTACTCGATGTTACGTCAGCACTTTAATACTGAATCAGGTTAACTTGTTTCTCAGCACACCGGTTTATCGAGGGGATGGAAAGCAATCCATTATCTGACACACGCAGCTCCTCAGGCTGAAATGCTCGTATGTCTGGTTAAATTGGATCACATGTTTATCGTTTCAGTTGGCGGTAGTAGACTTACATGGTGAATGGAAAATCTTCTTGCTCCATTGTGCCCAGATTTTTTAGAGCTGTTGTTTTCATGATTGCAATTTCCCCTGGGTGAATCAAGTTAGTAGATCCTGATTACCAAACAATTCAGAGGTTGGAATATTAGGTTGTTCTTCACTTCCGTTTCCAAATGAGAGGAACCGACTCTCAGGGGAGAAAATGGTCCGAGATCAAGTTTGCTAGGGGACTTACCGGATATTTCACCATTTTGTGGATGTGAAAAAGCAACGCACGGTGTAGAAGCTTGGAGGATTGTCCTACAGATCGCTACATTTGTAGTTGAAGCAGAAGCTAATGCCAGATGCTTTGCGTAGTTTGCGTTGAAGCCACCTAATTAAGGCTGGGGTGAAATAATCTTGTAAACATTGCAACCCAGAGTTTGTGCGCATATCATCCAGACATACACCTAAACAAATCATAACATGTCTACTCCAGAAGCGGATGGAGAGAAACACCGAACAAATAGGTAGTTTGTGCAGTGCATTCTTGGCATTAGTATCGGGGTGTGTATCACGGACAACACACACCTTCAGCGGGTCAAATTGTGAAGCTAAATTTAGCATTTACGATCACGACATAGCAAGAAAACCCACAGTTCTTGCTAAATCTGTCGTGTGTAACCAGTTTAAACCTGGGTTGTATGCTCAAGGACAGTTATTCATGGACCTTCAAACCGTCGGCGAATCTGCCACTGAAACTCCAGTTGTCGATCTTACGTGCGTTCTGTTTACGAATTGAATCTTCATCGCCATGCAGCACTAGCGCCAATGCCATGCGGAATACAGTGTTCTCCCCACATTGTTATTGCTTTGAATAGTATCAATACCAAATCATAATCAAACTTTACCTTCAAAGAGGTAGATGATGTGGTGTCAGGCATCGAACATCTCAGTCGATTTCTTAAATCCACGATGCATAATGTTCGAGGCTTTAAGTGGAGAGTAGTCCTGCAATTTCTCTTGACGTCTATATGTTTTGACATTCTAGTTGTTCCGTTGAAAGGAACTCAGTATGAGGAGCTTTCGAACACATGTACATTCCTTCAAGTAAACAACACATCCATCTTGACTCCTTTCTATAAAATATCTGGACGTCACTTAGAATGACGGCATTGCGGGGTCATATCCAGTCATTCACTACAGTCAGAATACTCTTCTGTTCGAAGTTCAAACTTTTCATTTCATACCATCTAGTTGGTCAAGTCGCCAACGCCCACGTCCTACCCACTGCATGCACTGTTCACCTACTGCTTTCTCTGAGTTCGTGTCACAGATCTTCAAAACATCTATCTTGTTGCACCGGTATTCCTGGTAAGCGGTTTGCTTCTGTTACTCCACAATGTGCGTAACGTCATCAACCAGTGTCTTGGGTGACACAGCTCATCCACTCTATTCGGAGCTCTGTTTGATTTCCAACATCGTCCATCGGATTCCGGTGTAAACATTTATTTGCACGCAGTCGACGCCACTTATTTCTTGTCTGTCTTCAATTGCGCACAACTCAAACATTCCTACTCCTGAGTCAATCACAAAGCTGAAACGGCTGCTGTTTCCATTTGATGTCGATTGTGACTATATACTGACTTCTCCCATTTGATCACAAGTATCGATGTCATTGCTTGGTAATGCAAGAACAAATACTTAGCCATCCTCTATTTGCTGAAGACATGAACATGTAAATAGCAAAAGAATCAGGTCTCGGTGTGCATAAACCGCATAATTATCATGGATTGATTCAAACATCAGTTTGTAATGGGTCGAACCTGCACTGAGTACCATTCATGTAATTACATTTCACACGTCCTCTCATATGTTTTGGACCTCAAGTCAAAACTTCTTCTACCAGTTAAGATCTACTTAAACGAGTGACTGCTGATATCTCCAAATCAGCTGGTCACCAAATTGACCCTGATGCCTCACTAAATTTAACGTTGTCCAATCGGAACCGAAAGCTACGAGCTTTCTACGAACTGATGCTCGGTCTAACATACTGGTTGGCGTTGATTATTTACAGAGTGGTTAATACAAACTGTTGGTTTCCTTGGTCGTCTTTTGAAGCTTTGTCTAGTAACTATCTGTCCGTATTAGTCCATTGTACATAACCTACATATTTTGTTTTGCGACTATTGAGAGTAAATGAAAGGTTAACAAATGGCAATACATTCTTTATTCGCTAATGAACCGGTTAAAAAGAATTCAGTATTTCAATCCATCTGGATCAACTAATTTGTCACCATTTATTAGTCACTGCAATGGCTGGAAGGAACAAACTGATTCTATTTTTGTTGTTTACTAACTGGCCGCAATGTTCCAGCCACGCCACCAAAGTAGTGATTTCCGATTAATCCTCTGTTTCTTATTTGAAACTCCATTCTTGCATTTTCTTGAATTCAAAACATCCTGTTTACCTTCACGGTAATAAACCAAACTTCTTAAATTTGTAGGAAAATCATTAACGTACATCATACTATTGAGTTATCTTCTAATCGCCCTTTGGCATCCATCTTATCTCAGAAGTTAAGATTAATCATTAATGAGCTTCCTTCACTCTACTGACAGCACAGCTGATGAGTAGCCGGAGATTTGACTGATCCTAACGTAAACATCACTAAAGTTTGTTCAAAATTTCTCCATTGAGATAGATCTTCTGGCCAGTCTGTCTTGAAAACAACCACTAGACCAGCGTTCAACCCATGGTAGGGCACATCCGTCGAGCCCTTGTCTGTTGCAGATGAAAAGTGAACTCCGAACACGCTTTCCTGAAGCTACTATAACAATCAGTGCTCCAATGGTATTACACCAGACACGATCAAATTATCATATCTGAAAGCACAGCCTCTTCCGCCTCTGAGTAATGTCACTCGGCAGAAGAAAGTAAACATGAAGATTTCTACCAAAAACGGAGCTCAAGTTTTGCGTTTATTTTCGAGACGGGCTCATTGGAAGGTCTATGTGAGTGCGAAAATATGATAAAATATCAATGATATTGGACTAGAGGCTACCAGTGTGATTTTATAGCGGTCAATTGCATTGAACGTAGTACGGTTGTTTCTAAAGTACCTCTGTTGAAAACAGTCATTTTTGTGTGCGATTATACTTTCAAGTTCCGACTGAATATATGATTACCGGTACTGAGAATAATTGAACTTCCGACCTGATGCACCTTTTTTGTATAATTGCTACTCAACGGTGTGCTGTACAATCCGGTATGTGGCATTTTAGTGGGACTTCCGCTTGGATATTTGTAGGCCGGTATATTCTTGTGTAAGCCTGAACATATAGTGTTTCAATCCACTATCAGTCCGCTCAGCCAATATTATCGTTACGTGCATGCGATATTTATTATCACTAGCTCGGATAATGAGATGTGAACAGTACTCGATATGCTCAGTCACACCCACCGATCAACTAGCTGTACTTTTGAAGTGAAGAAGGAAAATTAAACATCGTACTTAGATGTTTATTTATACAAAATGACAGATCGCACTATTCAGCCCAGGGCCCACCAAGAGAACATCGGAACTGGTCAATACGCAAAATTTCACAGTTTCCTAACCCCAGAACAAAATGGGAAATCCGATGCGCTTCTTTTCCGACAGAACATATCGAATTTATCCACTTTATACGCTAGAGAGTGAGCTTGAATTCATTAGTGACGTTTTGAATGACAATGGTTACCTGAAACAATGTATCACCGGAAACATGGTCAGAATGTCATCTAAACCTGGCAATGCTGCAGAATGGCTGACAAACAGGTTCGACCAAACAACCAACAGGACTTGTGTCACAGTCGAACTATGTATCCAACTCACCACATCCCCAATTCTCAGGTTTTATGACAAAGATAGCCTGGTAGTTCAGACCTGATCTACGTGTATCTAATCATTCACTTTCTTCTGTGGAGAGGATTATTTTGGTCTATTTGTTAGGAGGCTTCGAAAACGAATCCGAGAACACGATCCACGTTGGTAGGTGCACCGTAGAACATCGTATTATTTTCTGTTTGACAGTGAGCATCGCATGAAAACTGATCAAGTCTTTCGGAATAGTTTATCGCCTGCTGTGTAACCCAGGGAATGCCACTCCGAATGGAAACATCGTACTGCAGAGGCTAGTGGAATCAAGCGACTTTATCCATAATTATCGAAAGCGGTTTGTTCTAGCGTTACGTCCAACCTGGCCGCAAATAGAACTAATTGATGACCAACCTACACAGTTTAGCTAATTAAGCAGTATGACCTACATTCTTTGTAATACGTCCGATCGATAAATTGGCCCAAATTTACCAACCCCGTAACAGTTGTGCCAGCCCGAAGGGGAATTTTGTGTTTGTTCCTATGTCCTTAATCTCAGTTTGGGAATGAAAATGCATGAAAAGTTGAAGCCAGAACTAATACAATCTAAAAATTGCGACAAAACCTATTCAAAATGAAGGCCTGATGTAATTATTGGCGGCGTCCGAAAAGGATTGGCCTGTCACAGTGACCGAAGCCAAAGGACACCTACGGTTTAAACCATTATCGCAAGTGACTTGCGCTGCATCACTTGCGGTTCCACTCACACACCACGTATCCGGTGTAACCCCGAAGGAATAAGACCAGTAGGTGTGTGAGTGGGGCCTTTGTGTCCAGCTGACCAATGCTGGTTGGCCAATTGAATGGCTAGCACGGAAAGGAACCCCTTATCTCTCGGAAAATAAACAGTGAAAGAGACTGCAATGACAAGATCCATACCAGGGAGAAGGATGTGTGAAATGTAATGCAAGAAGCATTTCAGTATACGAGTGCATTCCAGAGAGGATAAAATTGTAAAACAAAACTCAAAGTTGAACTACGAAAAGATCAGACAGACGATTCATCATTCAGTACAACAACAAAGCCCAAAAAAGAGGAGGTAGATCACAGACACCCAAGTGTCTGGAAGGAGGAGCGGATTAGTTGCCAAACGACCATGGTCTTGGTCGATGTAATCATTAACAAAAACAGAACGAATATGTTGATATGACTCACCTGATCCTAGCTTACTTGTTGTCTTTTCGTCGACGGTGCACTATGAGTAGGTTGGTGACCTACTAATCCAAGGCGGCCAGCGCATTCGTGGCCGCACACATCGCAACGCCATATAGTCATGTCACTACGACCTATGGCACCGATGGTTCCTTTGCAAACCGCGCGCTTTCGTTCTCGGCCGTGCAATAACTGCCCGCTGAACTCGCGAACGCCCGTCCGAATTGTATTCCTCCAAGCAGTCCGGTTTAACGCTAAGTCTTCCCAACATTTAAAATCAATTTTACAGTGTGAAAGACTTACCTGCACAGCATCTTGGTATCTCAGCTTTTGACCACCAGGATTTCGCTTACCTGATCTCAGTTGTCCATACAGCACCTGCTTCGGGATACGGTCATCGTCCATCCGACGGATGTGACCCAGCCAGCGAAGCTGATTCAACATCAGCAAGACTTCCATCCCGTTTATGTCCGCTCACCCCAGTACCTCAGTGTTCGGAACCATGTCCGACCACCGAATACCCAAGATGCGTCTTAGACATTGCAAATGAAAGCGGCTCAGATAGCGTACGTTCCGCTGATACAATGTCCACGTCTCACTGCCATACAACAGTATAGACAACACCATTGATCGATGAACGAAGAGCTTAGTGCTAGGCTTCAGGCCGTGGTTCTTCCAGACACGCTTTTCAAGACGTCCGAAAGCAGTACTAGCCCATGCCACACGAGCTCGTAACTCGCTATCCACGGACAGATTGGTGGACAAATTGCTATCAAAGTAACAAAAGTCTGCGCGGCAGCTGACGACAACCCCATTAATATGGATTTTGGTGAAGGTGCACAGATAACACCTCCATCCGAAGAAGGCTGAAAAAAAGAGAATGTATTACCTGTGTTGATATCCAGTCCAAACTTGGGTGCCGTGGTCGCGAAAGCCGTGGCCAATCGCTGTATTTCGTCCTCGCTATGTGCGAATAGCGCGCTGTCATCTGCGAACAGAATCATGCGCACCAGTGAAGTATGTAACCAGGTTGGGGCGCCGAAACGTACGCGACCCTGCTTCATGCCAGCGACAATGTCAAAACCGTCAGAGGTCGATCCACATGAATGCACCTTCGCCCTCATTCACACATGCAACAATCTAATCAAATTGACGAACTTACCTGGACATCCAAACTTACTAAGCACCGTCCACAGTGCCTCGCGACTCACGGAATCGGAAGCCTTGATGAAGTCTACGAAGGTTGCGTTGCCGGCAATTATGTTTAAGCTGTCGAGTAGCGAACACCAAGTCCACCGAACTCCGACTCGCCCGGAATCCGCATTGCTCGTCAGGAACATTGGTCTCTAGGACATCCGTATCCAGCCGGTTCAGAAGGATTCTGGTAAGCACCTGGCCTGCGCAGCTCAACAGACTGATACCCCGATAGCTGTCGGGGCACTTTTTGCTACCCTCACCTTTAAACAAAGGTACTATCACAGCACCCCTGAATTCTTGTAACATCACCTCCTGCCCCTAGACGGAGTGAAACAGCTGGAGCAGTGCACGTTCCATCGCCGGCCCACCATTCTTCAGGATTTCGCCTGGCAATCCATCTTCACCTGCAACCTTACCGTTGCGAAGTTGACTAATCGCTCTCTGTAATTCTAGTAAATCAGGAGCGAGAGCAAGTGAGGGTTTGGTGGCCTGTTGGGGCAAGCCGTTCACTGTCACCCAATCAATGGTAGCAAGTTGATTAAGTAAGCTACCCAAGTGCTTGCGCCAGACTTTCATGATGTCCTCTGGCTGAGTGCACTAACAGCCGGTGTCCACGTTTACTAGCGCCTTAGTGGACTGGATCGATGGACCGAAGATCGCTTTGAGCGAATCGTAGAACTCCTTATGTTGTCGACTGTTGGCGAAACCCTGCATCCGCTCGCCCTGCTTCATCCACCAGTTGTCCTTGATCCCGCGAACACGCTAGGCCAGTTGACGGCAGACATTGCGAAACGTCGCCTTCTTCGCTTCATTGCCCGAGTCCTCTATGGAGACAGCAAACGTGGTATTCTCCTCTCATACCAGTTCGGCAATAACCGCGTTGTTGTCATCGAACCAGTCTGGACGTTTCTGGCCAGTCTGACCTGGTTGAACCTGCAACAACAGAAGTCGCGCTCAGCATAGCCCGCCGGATCAAAACAGCACACGAGCCTGACCACCACGCCAAGGTAGCAGAAAAGGACAAAAAAGGTCAGAACATTGTCAAAGTAATACTCCGTAAGTGAAGGAGAGATGAAGAGGCATGAGTGAAACATTTCCTAAATAATCATCCTTATAATAGTTTGCCGAGAGGTGTATACTGACTACCAAACTACTTACCGTCCTGTACACGGGCAAAATAACATGCGAATTCTTCAAACATATTTTAATGCATAATTCAAAATGTAATTAGAGCAGATAATAGAACAGCCCAATAGCGTTAGATGTTTCTGTCGATATCTTACGAAGTAACAATACCAATGAACAAGATAACCGTGAGAGCTATGTTAATGGTGAGTATTTCACAAGCAGCAGCATATTGTATGCAAGTAAAATATAATACGCAGACGTCTGTTAACTAGATAACTTTGAACGCTAGAAACTAATGACAAAGTCATTTGTTTTCGTGGTACAAAGGTTATCCTTAAAAAGGACCATACGGCACGTCGATGTGCTAAATGTACAAGTCTTCGTGTCAACGTTTTTCGGTTTAAATGGCTTTTCTTTTTTGCTGTAAAGCTGAAGAACGTGCTTCATTTCAACGTTTGAATACCGTTCAACTGTTAAACGAAGCAGAGAGGGAATCTTCGGATTAGTCAACAGTATTGTGCTTGCATCTAATGGCTTTTCACTTTAGCGTCTGCAGGAAATGAAATCAAGTCAATACAAAGAAAACGGGATATTTCTGACAATTCTGTCATAAGTAATGCAAAGAATGATTCAACTTTTACTTAAACGAAAACGTCTAGTGGGTAGTTTGCCAGTTTAGTTAGTTCGGAAGAGACGGAATTGTGAAAAAGCCGGGCTTTCGCTCAACTCGAACCAGTAACAGAACCACCATACCCTGCATGCGCTATACCAACTGGGCTACGAAAGTGTGCCAGCAACTCGGAAATTTCACATTTGGACTGTTGCCCACTCGTCCCACTGTCTCATGTAGAATCCACCAAATGATTCAGGGTATCGACTGCCGAGGAGAGATTTCTCGAACAATTCACGCCGGAATTCACAAATGCACAGAAATTCTCTTACAAAAAAGTAGGTTGACAGATTGTTTACGTTTGAAGAAAACCAATTATGTAAAATCTGTGTTGTGAGATGAAGAGTGAGGAAGTCAACAGAAGGATTTATATAACTGTCAACTGTACACAGCAAAATTCTCTTATGCCGGGAGAATACGATGTTTGGTATAAGCATTTAATAGCACAAATCACATAGATATCACAAGAAATGAAGCCTAGTAACAAAATGTGGGGCTGCACATACGACGAAAATGGTGTGATCAGATTCACCTTGATCGGTCAAACAATGTTAAATGCAGACTAAGTAAGACATAAGTGAATAGGGATTATTTCTCGAACACACGGTGTACTGTAAACCTACTAGTGTGAACAGAGCATTGTGTTGTTCCGCTTACTGAATGGCCTTGATTTGCAACATCACATTGTTTTTACAATTCATATGTAGCTGGTGTGGTAGTACTCTTGGTAAATGTTTGTACTAAACAATGAGCAGAATATTGTGCTGGTGGTACCAATACTAGCGTAATTGGTTGGTCTGGAATTGCTGGCTGTTTCCGACGTTAATCGAATAATCGTAGCTGTTCTTATAGTTAACATTATCATTTGGAATATGCGGCATTAGGTTGTTAATATTGCAATATGGAATACAAAATATCAGTCAGGTAATTCATCTCTATACATAAATATAAAGTTTGGCAAGTTAAGCAGTGAACGTGAGCAGACAATTGCATTGATAACGTTGCTATTTGGCTCAACATGATAGTTCGGCCGAATGAAAAGAGATCTCTCATTTTCAAACGATGTCGTTCAAGCCTGTACAATGCAGTGCGCAGTATATTGATAAGCTGTTGATACACGAAGTCGTTTAATATCAGTCAGAATCGAAAGCTAACTAGCATTTCAGTTGTGTCAGTGTTATTACTCGAAGCAAAAAAGTAAAACATTGAGTTATTTGAGCTAAATGAATGTGACAGAATGCAGTGTGCTAAGACTAAAATACTATCCTCCTAGATTGAAGGTGATCTGTGACCGGGATATAAACCCCTAGCTAGAATGTCTTGAGCGTATCTTGGTGGGAACGCTTTAGCAGAAAACAACAAATTGCTGGCATAAATCTTATGGTGTAAATGAAAGAAGAAGGTGTCTTCTAGAACCTCGCGGTTAGTGGGCATAGTGTTCGACAATTTTCCAATAGACAGAACAACCCCATTCAATTGTGTTTAGTTGAGTGTACTAGGAGACTACTTCTCATATGAGCTTATGTGTGTTTTTAACAGAACGCATTTTGTTAAGACGAAATTCAAGACATTGCTCACAAGATCAGCTAACCTCAGTCTAAGATGTGGTGCACATTGTCCAGCCGTAAATTCAGTCTTATTGTGTTCTACCCAAACTTTGTATTCGTGCAAAAGAAAGCTGCTAAGAAATGGTTGCTCTTGATTCAAACAACACAAAATATGTTTAAAACCAATCAATTTTGAAACGTTAAGAAACATTACCCATTTCACTCTATGCCGGCACGATTAATTCGCTCAGTCAGTCAGTCAGACAATCAGTCCGTCAGTTTATTCATTAGTCTTCTAGTCACTCCGATTGATCTAAATTGATCAGGAAATTTTTACGCATTGTAAAGTATGGATATCTAGTAACTCAGTGAATTTGCAATAGTATGCATGGGCTAAGACAAGTCTTAGTTCTACGGTTGATTCATATACGAAAAAAGGCAAGTATTGTTAGAATTTGTGTTACGTACCCAGTAGCAGAATAGGCAGTTGTATAAATTAGGATGACAGAAATTTGTAAGGAATAATGTACATAGTATGAAGCAGCTGTACATCGCTTTCGGCAATAAATGGGTTGCTCACTGTAAACTGATAAATTGTTGCCTAGAGGATTTAACGAATTCTAGGACTTTAACAAAATTGAGAAGCCCTAAATGCCGAGTTAACAGATAGCAAATGTCGCATTTCGAAAAGCTCGAGCTGGTTGAGCGTTACTCCCCAATGATAGTGGCTTGGAGTTCAGGCGTCAAGAGTGCAATAATTAAAACGGTTGTCTTGTGAAAGTGTGACCGATGTTCAGAACACAGTTTTGGCAACGTTAGGCACTAATGACTGATCCAAACGAAGAAGAAATTCGAATTCAGTGCTTATTTTTGGAAGCGATTTGGTGGAACTTTTGTCTGAATGCAAAAGCTGCGATAAACTGTGAACGATATTCGATTTAACTTTGGTATTTGACAGAAACGGTCTTCGGAACGTGTTCACTGCTATCATTTGATCATTTCGTGCGCGTGAAGTTCAGTGGAAGTTGCACTCATCGAGATCCGAATGAGAAATGCCATTACAATATCGTGAAATTTTTCCAGGGCTGACCTTTAGAAAGAAAACGAACAGAAATAATTAGGACAAAATATGGCCATTTGGGACCTGCCCACATACAGGGGAAGAGAACAGAAGAGTTGAACGTAAAGAAGGACGACTCTCAATTTCGGATTAATAACATTCCAGTGAATTGATTAATATCAAATTGTGCTTCAGTGTAGCACTGAAATAGATGACAACGTGGTGGATACATTCTGTCCAAACTTGGGGATCTGTTTTTCTCATTGTACCCACAGTAGGAAGCAATTTGTACTTCGGATGTAGATGTATAAATGGACAGACTGTTAAGCATAAGTAAAGCGTTTTTGTTTGAATTGATCGGTGTAACAGTGTATACGCGGCGACTGAAGATCTTTACAACTAACTCACTTTTAAATGGGAGATCGATAAACATGTTGTTTTTTTCTACTGTCAGTATTTCGCACGTTTCTGTTTCAACTGTCTACATTTTGACACGTCTCCCTCTAGACAACCACCTTCACAACGTGTGCAAGACATGACTTTTACTTCGTAGTAGCACCACGCAAGCCCTATTACTGAAAAACTAAACTGGATTGGCCTTTTGAGTGAACGGCATAAAACCGTTCAAATTTGTACACGACCCGCCTCATGATGGCCTACGATAACTTTGATTCAGTCGACGGACTGCAAAAGTATTCATTCGGCTCAATTTGAACACGTCTTAATAAAAACGTTACACACACTCTTGGGAGTTAAACCTTGGCTCACATGATAAAATCGAAGCCGCTAATCTAAACTGACATGTTATTTCATTGCAGATCTGTGTCTTATAGATGACTATATATATCCGTTATTGTAAATCCAGCAGGAGATGCACAATATTTTGTTTTCGCCTTAACACATCAAAGGTGATTGGAACGAAAGCTATGCATCTACAGCACCAAAATGAGACTCACACACGTCGAAAATATGTGGCTTCTCAGATCATGGAACGGTTGACAATTTTTGAAACGACAACCGAGGTTCAGAAATTTCACGAATTTAGAATCAAAGTAGGTAATCATGTCCTCTATGAGCACAATTTAAGCATGCAAACAAATCAACATTTAAGTTTTGAGTGTGACGAATATTCAGACGCCAAATTCTTAAATGTAAGGAAGATTTTTAATTTCGATGTCATATACCCTCTCATAAATAAAACGATTAGTAGAGCAGGCCTGGGCACACAGTTTGCGTCCGATTTCACTTGTGCGTAATTGAGGGCTTGTCCTGTTTGTTAAACTAGCCACTACGTTTGAGTGGATTGCGTTCACGGTTACTGATTGAGCTAAACATTACAAATGAACGCACAGTTTTGGATTGTTCTTCAGTGTTATTCGGTTGACAAGCAATTCACCTAACGTGAGTGAGCTGCTTTATTTTCTACTCTAGTGAAGTGAACTTCCAATTTGGCGAATCAATTTGCCCCAGAGTGTCGGTTACTTGATTAGACAAGGGAATTCCCTATCAAACTAAGAAGCGTACTCATTAGTTAAACTTAATGAGAAGCTCACGGCTGGGTTTGTAATTGCTGCTAATAATCTGTTACGCGCACCACCACATCATATTAAACGAATGGCGAATTGTTCACCTGAACTCATCCTGTTTGTTACAGTGGGAGTTTCAAACATTTTTGTCAAATGATGTTTCTGTTTACACTGGCCACGGGACTCCCCTAATACTGAGAATCACATTTACACTGACTTACAAATGTTTTGCATAATTTGTTAATGACTGCACTGTGCTTACGATCAGTCAAACGTAATCATGTTTGATGAGTGACAGCGAACATTACTTTGTACATCAATTATCTATAGTACAGAAATACTGACTTGCCTGACACAGCAAGGGCGTAACTGATATAGTTGCTGTCAGATATACTCAACGTTCATCAGAGTTCGTTGTCTTTAAGTATGAAATGTGGCATTCGCTCATTTGGCTGAATTCACGCAGACCAATTAATTTTTCAATGTTGTAGCAAGTTTACCACATATTGTGCACAGTCACCAGTGAGGCACGTGACAGAAGTCGGAAGTAAACATTCACGTTCTGCGATTATTGACAACAATTTCTTTCGGAAAGACTAGAAATTAGGAACAGTGATGGATAGATGTGGAACACAGTAAAAATGGAATTAGTGCTGTACAACTGACAACAGATGAGGAGAAATGTCAGCTGTCTTACATAGTAGTAATGACATGTATATTTTCACTGAACGTAGAACCGGAGTCTAGTAATATACCACTTCTCAGGTCAAGCGTCCTTTGACATCAAAGCACGTACGTAATGATTTGATGGTCTTCGCGGAATAAGCTAGCTGCAACATGGTGAATGTCAAGTTACAGTCTATCAGCAACCAAGGATCGATTCTCTCAGTGTTCTGACGACCTATGTGGCTAAGCACCTGGGACTGGTGTTGCTACTTTAGCTATACAGCTGAGTAGCCGACTTGGTCGTTTGTCATTGAAGTAGATTCATTTAAAAGTATCTTTGAAGCTCAACAGGTGTTTTTTCTCGATAATCAGTGACAATCTCGTAAGTTTGCGGTCAGATCATCTTCCGTTCGTTGTCAGTACAAACCTCAGAAATTTGGCACTGAGATCCATCATCTGACACTCTCTTACAAATTGTTTGTTATCGTAATTAACTACCGATTACGAGATTATGTACCAAGATATCACTCACATCATCTTTGTGTTTTGACTCCGACCACACGTGGTATGTGAGACAATAGGTATTTAGTGCGATTTTGCCGTACGATGGCAGTTTAAGCGACTAGACTTAAACAATTCATCCGATACAGCTGCAAACGCCTGCTACCAAAATGCTTGCGAGTAGACTACCTAACATCCACACTGGGGTCACCTACATGAAGTTCATCACCCAACTAGTACCAATGGTGTTGTATCGACATAACATGTTCCTGGTTACCGAGGTTATTCGAATTCCCCCGTTATCCTTAAAATGCCTGCGTCAATACCACCTGAAAAGCGCACCGGATGATGCGCTTTTTTATCTAAGAACTCGCAGAATGCTTTCTTGTGAAGGTTGGTGGTTGAAAGATGCAACCGAAAGTACCCTGAATGTTTTCCGTTCTATCCGGGTCACCGGTGACAGACAGTCTCCTACACATGAAATCGTTTGCAGAGTAGACTGCTCACCGAAGTTGAACGTTGAACGGAGTGTGTACAACCGTTGTTAACTTGTTCCTCCGAGTCAGCTACGTCGAATCATTGTAAATCATCATCCATGCGTATTTGAACCCCACAGAGTTGGGGTTCGACGGAAAATTCCTACTTTTGGGAGACACAAGGCACTCGATCAGAGGATCTTCCTCCGGCCGTTTTGAAAAATTGTGGAGATGCACTGGTTTACCATTTACTTCTATTCCCTGTAAGTCGAGATATCTAGAAAACTCTCTCGTGCTGTTGGAGAATGCTAATTATTCTCTTCTTTAAAAAAATCCTGCCCAATTTGTGCACCAACCATCAAGGAATCAGCCTATTTTCACTTACGCCTAGACTGTCGGTATTAATTCCGCACCGCAATTGATTCGCTGAGCTTGAAAAGCGGTGTCCTTCGTAGAATGCTAGATTGTGCACACGCCAGCTATTCACATTTTGACAACGATCAGACGATCAGCAATAATAATCAGATTCCATAGTACCAGGTGGTTACCGATGCTGTTGGCAAAGCTATTCTTATGGATCATTTGTTGAAAACGGCATGACTGATAGGTACCTTTTTTAAGAGTCAGACCGTCGGTGGCTTGAGCCGTTATGGCAAAATGTCACATTCGTCTTATCTGGAGGAGTACAGCACGACTATCAGTTTGTTGCCAGTTTTCCGGCCTCAGGTAAACCGTAGACGTTTTTGCCTGGTCTTATCCATGATGGTGGGAAACCTCTTTTAAGAAACAGTCAATAATATTGACTATTTTAACGATGTCACCATATTGGACAATAAAGCGCAGGCAATACAGGATACTTCCCATAACTTGACGATTGGGGTATCACGCCATGATGTGCGCTTTGCGTTGTCTAAGTGCAAACTACTTCGTGAATATCAGTTGTATGTACTCACCTTGGGCATTGACAGTCTCAATTCCGTTCGTCTTGAGATATGTATCGTTGCCGGCAACGTTATTGTTAAGCGGTCTTCCCACGCATCGTTAAGACTCCGTTGGCTTTTAATACCGCTTTTTCCTTCGATGCAGATGTTAAAACGTTTGATCACATCATCGAGATTGTAAAATTATTGTGCTTGTAATGTACCATTGCAGTTGAGAAAATGGTAAGCCCCGTGGCCATACTGTTAACAAATTGTGAATGTTTTATCATTTGCCCCTGTGTTGTGTGTCTATATATAATGCTATTGGCGTGTGAGCACTGGTGACTTAAGGGAGAACGCACAATCCACTTACAGGAAATACCTTCACTTCATTCACTAAGGTGGTTCGAGTAGGTCTTACGCATGTTTGCGTAGTGCCAACTGTTGTACAACAGGTGGTTTCGTTGTGAGTGGTATACTACTCATAAGTAGTATACTACTCACAAGCGACATTGGGAAACAAAAGGGAAAACTCCCAACGCCAGGAAGACCACGGACAAGTAGAAACTATCGAAATAGTGTGTTCATGCAATGAGAGAAGCTCCACGAGAGCGAATGACAACGTACTCTCATCAGCTTCATGTGAGTGCACCTCAGCCGTGAAAATGAGTGTACCCGTTTGTGTTCCCATTTTTAACACGACCCGTACGGGAGTTTGCACAATAAACGAATTCGCAGGCCAAGCATCTTTTGAGGTCACGACATCACTACATCTTGCCTTGTTCACATACCTGGGGCGCGGGTGCAAAAGTCGGTGCAGTGGACATCTTATTGTTTCGGCTAGGATACGAACGGTTTAAACCAAATTTTGCTGCCGTTATCGTCCCCATTGTGATCAAAAGTATACTGGTAGCCGTTCAGTGGACCTGCCGCAATACCAACTATAACTCATTCATTTGTGGATTGTTGTACTCTTTAATGTGTTAGTCGTTCCAAGCTGTCATTTCTCATTTCCTTAGAACCAAAAAGATGGCAAAAACAAAAGGTTGCTCCAACACATTGCGACAAAATTAAGGTAATTTAAAGTTGAAAACAGAAAAAAGATTCTTTCTACCCACTTATTTCGCCGCATACCTTCCTCCTCGCTGGTTGCGTTTGGTGAATTGGCATTGGGTTTTGCAGTCAGTCTGTTCTCGCAGTTCTAGGCTAATAGTGATGTGCCTTCGAGGTCAATATCATACAGCCACTCTATCTCTCAGTCATACTTAACCGGCATCAATTAATACTGCAAGAATTGAAAAACCCTCGACAGTTTGAATATATAAAAATGCATATAGATGTTGCCTCAATTATCTTCCACTACGATCAGTGCGTTCGCAGCTGCGCATTATCCCCTGTATGATTGGGTAACGTTTATTTGTGGGCGATCGATTAGAACACACTCCTTCCGTCGTTTCACGAAATGTTACTGTTATATCATTATCTCTCTGTAATATCTGACATACTTACCACCTTTCTTGAAGCGATTGCCGTCCTTTCAACTGCATCTACACAATGTTTTTGTCTTGCTTATATAACGCCTGTTAACATCTTTATCGCACTCGTTGGGACAACACATTCTCCCACTTTTTGAAATAGACCGGTCAGCCTCCTCATAGCGTGATATGGATGCTGTAAATGAATGGTGAATGATTGGTCATTAGAATCTCAGTTTGGGGACAAAAAACTGAAACTGTGACGTGGTGCGTGCAATGTAAACTAAGTAGCTAAGGTTGCATCCGAATGGCTGAATAATTTTATCTTACATTTTTCCAGTCGTGTACTATTTGTTGATTCCACAAGCTATTTGTGCCAAAGACAAACTAGTGCTTTCTAATAGCATTCGCCCATTTGTTCCATGTTGTGTATGATATTAGTGGGAAGGTAATGAAATTGTTGTTACAAAGTGTGTTAACTTTGTTTCACAACTGACGTTGCATCAGCGTTCCATCTAATGACAATCTGACATCCTGAGTGATGGAATAATTTTGGTTCACGTATTTCCAATCGTTCTGTACTATTCTTTGACTACACAAAATATTCAAGCAAAACCATACTAGTGCTTTCTAGTAACATTTGACCGTTTGTTCAATGATATGCATGTTAGCGATTGGAGAGTGGTGAAGGTGTTTTTGAAAAACGTGTTGTAGAATTTTGTTCTGAGATGTTTACAAGTTATTTCATAAGTCAATAACAATGGAAATTTTAGTGTCTACTATTTCGGTTACTTTTCAACGTCATTTGGTTGGCTTGCAAGTTGATAAGAACATCCAACTGGTGCCCGTTGGACCAGTTTACATTTTCGAGAAATGAGGACCTGATTAACATAACAGACTCTGAGAAAACATTGTGGAACTGGTTTATATTTGTGAATGTTCAGGCTAATGTGTACAACTGGTCAACACTACGCTTTTGTGATTATAGTGATGGTTATTATCTCGGAGTGAAAAAACAAAGGTTAACAACTGTGGTTATATTGTTTTAAACATTAGTTCCTTTTACCAAATCAGACAAAAACAAATCAGAATACTTGCGTTCTAAAATAACAATCACTTCTCGTATTCTCATCAATCCCAAAGGATGTAACCGTTTTCTTCGTAATGACGGTAACAGTGTTGTCGTTATTGCTGACAAAGTGTTGCGAATGTACCACAGTCAATATGGAAGTGAAGCAATCTTTTCCATTTCGTATTGCACATTGTCGTTAGCCAAAAGAATTTTATTACCGACCACGTGAAAAGATTGTTTAACGAATAAACAAACCTTTCATGGCTGTTTCCTGTTTGTGTACCACTGTTTAGTACGGAAGAAAATGGTTCAGGTTAAAAGATAAACCAACATTATTTGCGACTTTTGGAAACTGGCATTCTGTGGATCATATGGTTTGTGAAAGTCGTATCACTAAGTGTGGAATGCAATTTTATTCATCAGTTAAATACACACATATGAAATCTCATTATATCAGAGTTTTCTAATCACCTCAAAACTGTAGATGTTGTGCAACAATGTCGAGACGCGTTACCCAAAGGAAGAGTCTACAGTTTATAGAGTAATTTACAACACCATCATTTCTGGGCTAGTGGTTGAAGAGTATTCTGTCACCAGATTGCCTGAAACACAGCTTAACCTTCGCTGAACCACCAATGCTTAATAATACTCCCTCAATCCGTTGAAACACAGGAAAAATAAAGAATTTCGAATTACATCTGCACATAATTCTCTTCCAGAAAGTATGTAGTCACATCTTGCAAGGTATCAGTTTGTCGGCCGTTTCACATGTCCACATGTGGTTTCACATTTGTTCAAATGTCTGACCTTGTACTGCTATTGATTAGAAATACGACAAGCTGAACATCTGCAGATTTTGTCTCATTACTATTCTTAGTTTAGGCGTGTTTGGAAAACTACGTTGCTGCTTTGTGTTCACACCAATCAGCTTGAACCAGTCGTATTAGCTGGTGATCCAAAAACAGTGAAATTAAACAGCTTGTACTTCGCGAAGTACTCGCCATACTTCAATGATTGTTGTCAGATTTGGTATCTGGTAAAACGATGATAGTACTGAGTAAATTGTTTTCCATATTTTGGGAATGCACGCTTCTGACAAAGGTTAACAGACTAGTTGGTTTACAAGGTTTTACTATTATGAAATTCCCCTTGTATCTCGTTTGATTGAAGCGTTAATAACAAGCTAATGAATGAATCTTCTGGCAACGGCTGTGAATCACATCTACAACCATGACCCTTAAACAAGCATAGGTGTAAAACTAAAGATGGATATGTGAAGCTGGCTGGCTGTAGAGGTTCACAAAAAATCGTCTCTATCGGGACGCAATGAACTTTACGAATTTCAATTTTAGAATCCAGCCTATAAGATTGAATAGCTAGTTTTTATTCATTGAGCATCAAGGACCAAGGATTGAACATCAGTTCAGCGCAAATGGCTAGAAAATGTGACAACTGAGATTGTGTTGTCAGCACTTAGTTGAGTTCATCCTGAAATTAGATCATTGTCTATCTTCTTCATCTAGTAACCGTAGTCTTTTAACGTGATCTAGCAGACTATTGACATTCTTTCGCACCATGAGAAAAAGTATTATGCAGTCACTACTTATTGATTGTACTTTTAACGACAAATCTCCAGATAACTTTGGACAGGTGTCTGTAGGTGGCCATAGCTCACCATAGTGTACTAGTGCGCAGACGTTTACAATGCTCCTGATTAGGATAACGGGAAAATTTCCTTTCGAAGTTTGTCGACAGACAACTTGCATTTTTAATTAAGCAGAAAAAGGCATTTCTTCAGAGTTGTATTGAGAAGTGCTGGTTTTAAATATTTGAAATTTCGGGTCCCCTAATCAACTTCAAACGACAAAATTAGAATATAGGTTGAACATCCCTCAAAATTGATCGCAGTTACCACATTCCCAAACAGGTTGCAGTTAGCCCATTTCGGAAAGAAGTATTATGCTTGACCGGACAATTACAGTCGCCTCTCAAGGCGATCAAACACTCTGAGCATTACTGAGAAGTGAATGTGACTGAGGATTTACATTTGATGATTCATTTGTGCTTATTGTGAGGTAATTGGCACAGTTGTCAATGTGACAGTGCAGTGAAGATGATCGGTCGTATTATACTACTCATACAGCGGCTATTCAGTAGTTGGACCAGTGCATGTGTTTTGACATCGTACAAGTCACAGGAACTATGCAGGAAGGAGCATCAGACTGCAGCATCGCCCATAGTGATCCCTGCTACTTGATGGAACTGACCATTGACGTCTGTAGCAGCCGAGACGGTCTGAGGCCGAATACCGCCTGCAAATGAGTGGTTTTTTGTCTGGTCTGGTTTAAATGCTTAACCCATGTATTGCTTTGTCGAATGGACAACCTATGTGCCATCCGTGTTCAAGGATCACAACAGTTGGTGCCGTGACCAGCGGCCGCTCAGTTCTCGGCTCATTATCAAACATGAACCCGTAAACTAACACGAATTTCATGTGGAATGGCTTAGGGTCAAAGAAAAATTGGAATGTTCGTATCGAGCAGGGAACATCTTTCTCAATGATTCTTCATACTTACTTCGAACCAACACCTCCAACCGGTTTTGTCCTCGTTTTAACTACCTAGCTAAAAATAACTCAAATTAAAAAAGAAATCAGCGACATATTTTTTTATAACGAACACTGGTTCTTTGAACATCGCTTGTGAAGGGAACATTCCGAGTTACTGAACTATAAAAACCTTTCCAGCAGGTTATGGTTCAAATTTTACTTTCTGTTATTATCTTGTGTGGCCCACGCAGTCAACGTGGTTACCAGTGTACGAAAGACTTCCAACAAAAATCTACTATCAGAGGGAATAGTTGTGCACGTCGACTTTGTTTTATCTGTACAAAACGAAGTATTTGGAAAATTATAGATGTTGATGGGAAAACCGCTGTACAATAGTTGACGCACATCACCCTATCTAAAGTAGTCGAACCAGTCAGTTTGAAAGGCTTGACAGCCATCAAATTTCCTATACCTTCAAAATCGTGAAGTTCATGCTGGCCGGGATATTACGGACGACGATGGTTTGAACACCATCATTTTAGTAATTTGGCCTGTTCTACCAAATTATGTGGGAATAAATGATGACCGAAAATTAAAACTGAGTTATTTCAAAAGTAAGCGTTACTAACTGAACCACTGGTAGACAGAAAAATGCGGGAAGCAATGCGTGGACTGATCGAAGGCCACGGCCGATCGACAGGTAATATGTGAAGTTCATCCGTCAGTTATTAAGAACAGCTCAAAACAAAGGTACCTGTAGAAACCTTCTGAACTGTATATTTTGAAGCAACATTGTGAAACTAATCTCTTACTACATGAATAAACACAAGCAACTAGGTAGCTCCAGGGTTGCTTGCAGCACGTTTACGTGCTGTTCATGTCCTCATTCACGTGTGATAAAATGTAATTACGAAGTAAATGTGACAGATGACGAAGTTGAAGACAAGATTATTCTTGCACGAAGTGGAATATCTCGAAGCACATGTGGGATATCGTCAAGACCCACAAAAGATCGTTCACGGACACCAACAGGAACCGAATGAGTCGTTGATTAATTAAATCGGGTCAGCTGGCGAGAAATTACGAGAAAGAAGTTCGTGACAGATAAGCTCGGCCGAACTCACAAAACCAGGCTGAAGTGCAGACAATATTTCTTTGAAAACCTCATTATGTCATGGGCTGAAGTTTTGATTTGTAAGCACAAGCGATAGGGCGACGTGAAAACGTGTGAGTTAGAAAATAAGCACCATGCTTCGTCAAACGACTTTTCGATACATATGTATATACATGTGTATACATATGTGTATGTCAAGAGAGTCAAACTGTTAGTCAAGGTAGTCAGCCGAGAAACACCGTTGCCCAAATTTCTGACCCAGCTTTGTAGCATTCATAATATTAACCAATAAAATAAATTTTGGCCAAAAGTTTGGACATACCTCTTTTTACAGCTCAAATGGTCGCATGGGTAAACGTGTCACTCATTAAGTTGGAATACTGCAACTGAAGCCCTGACAGTATTAATTGTGTATGGATCCTGGTGTATGATTAACGTGAATGAATATGTGTTTGTTGACGTGTGTCATGTGATTCCAAAATGATCAGTTCTTCACAGTCTGCATAGGCCTCATTTAAGCTCATGTTCAAATGTGATAAGCTTCCGTTCAATTGAACATTTCCGCTTGATTGTATATAGGATAGGATGGCTTTGGTGTGCAGCTGATGGGTGGGCCTTCTATTTCACTCGTTCCTCATCCAAAATCATTTTATTTCCTTGTTTCTTCTTTTGTCACTGTGTGTTACTGAACTCCAGTTTGCTCTTCGCAACTACATCAATTCAGGTATCGCTTACTGAACTCTTATTCTGTCTCACTAATAACCCCTTATTGGACATGCCTTCTAACACTGAACTGATCAGCGCGATGAACAACTTCTCCTAAACTCCAATCTCCGAGCTCAAAAAACTATATGCTAAAACGATTACGCACTGACGATGTCACCTCGCTTGGTGATGAAACGTTTGCAACCTAAATGCCAAGCTCGGTGAACATACCAATACTAAAATATCCCTCTATTAAGTCCTACTTTCGAGGTGTTCATCTTCCGAGTATCCCGTTGTTCGCCGAGCCTGACGTTTTAGTTGCAAGCATTTGATTTCCAAATGATTTAACAGCTTCGGCGCGTAGGTTTTGAGCGTATAGATTATAGTGTTCAAACCGCCACGCATTGATATTCTCACCCAGTTTGGTGATTAAACGTTTATACCCTGAATACCAAGCTCGGTGATTAACTAGATATCTAAACCATCAACTCGACTTACCAACAATACTGCAACCTGTTCCCCGTTCTCACCTTTTTGTAGCACACACGCATGTCTACTCCATAAAATGTTCTTATTCACTATGGTTGTCTGCTGCTTTTTCACTCCCGAAATGAACGCGTATTACTAATATATGTCATGTACTTGAGAGTATTTCTTTCGTGAGCGGCGCCTACGTAGACCAATAATCACAGTTGTACTTAAACACCTGTTTCAGCGGTTGAAATAAGCCGCACAAATACAGGAGAATCAAGTGCGTTACAACAGTAGACTTGCCTTTCCATTCAGTAGGCCAGATAAAAAATTACATAGCAATCGAGACCTGAGGTGAACAATGAGATAAACTGAATAGATGAAAACATCTGAGGGTCCAACATTGAAAATCTTGTGTTCATATAAACCATGATCGGCCATGTTGTTACGACGTGCTCTAGCAATCGATGATTACGTTGTTACTCAGTCAGTTATTATGGTGATGTTCAGAAGTTCATTGAATAAATCCATCTTTACAATGGGAAATGGCCATTTTATCATGACTAAAAGCGCAAGACTCTATTTCAGTGTTCGCATCATTTTCACAATTTGTTACATTACTTCTATGATTAATGGCCTCAGCGTAAATTCTCTTCATGTTGTATACGGTCTACTGGCCGAAACATCACAACTAGACCAATGCAATCTGTTGAACATACAACGATGAACAGGTTGATTTACATCGCTCAGCTCTTACGGATCCTACAAACAATGGTACCGTGGCATTAATCCATAACATTTTAATGGTTGAACAGCTACTCACCTAGCGTGACTACAACTATGCTCTTTTGGAGTAGGTGCATTGGTACATGTCTTTCTCGCAATCTTGGATACATGCAAATTGTTCATCCAACCGTCCTTCCCAGCTCAGCTTAACTGCTACCGCTTTGCATTCATCCAGTTTTATAAGTGCCGACAATTTCGTATTTGGTAAGAATGTTCTCAAGGCATGTCCTTTTGATAAAACAACATATGACGATGTGGTCGGAAAATGCCAGCCCACTCTTCTCAGTTTGCTCGATATTTACCCGTGCGTGAACTACGCAAATAACATCCAGTACTTTGGGAATGCTCGTCATCTTTCTAATTCACTGAGATGGAATCATGATTTATCAGTCGGTGTTAGACATTCCAGTAGATCTTCACTTGTTTTAGTGTTTTCTGATTCTTATACTTTGTTTAATAACAGTGCGACCAATAATACAAACGACAGAAGGCAACGTCTGTGGTGGAGTTTACGGTGAAGACCAACTCGACTCACCACTTACCAAAATCTCTACTCTGTAGACAGTCTAACAGTGGATCACTCTAACGTCGCTTTAGGACAAATCAACATTGAACAACGCTATATCTTGTGCTATTCCCCAAACTGTCAGTTCTGCGGTGGGTCCATCAGATTACAACCTGTGACGTCGTATGTGGCATTGCCATCAACCAACGACAGACACTGATTTCTTCAATAAAGATGTACATCTGTAAACCCATGTTCTTGTTTCGTAAACAACTGTTTTTCAATTCATTCCAAGGTATCCTTTTTAGTCTTATGTGGATGACCTGAATTCATCTGCAATCTCTAGAGTTATTTGAAGTTACTACAGGTTGATAAATAGTTATTGATTGAACGACATATGTGTGTCAAAGATCACGAGAGCTGTGATTTCCGAGAGGCCCACAGTAACAATATCTGCCTTTGTGCTCGCCGGGTGATTGATTTTGGGCCCCATAAGTGCAGTGACTCAGTTGCAGCAATGCAGTTCAATATAAAGGATGCTTGTCGGACCCGTAGAAAAGGAATACTGATAACCGCCTGTCCAGCATGGCGTCCAACTCATCATGATGATGAGATAATAGAGAGAGATAGAGATGGAGATACAACGATGCATCCATCAGTCAGCTAAACGGTTCCAAATTAACTGGAGAGTACACCACAGATCCACTAAGAGCGACGAGGCACTGTGGTTGCTATAATCTGCGCGTGTACTTCACGTGATCCGTTTGGCTGGTTGGAGCAGTCATTTTGACTAGTTTTCTCTATCATCTGATATCGTACCATTCTGGATAGACAGTATCTCATACATATTTTCTTGTAGCATGTCTTTGCAAATCTAGCCGTTAACAGTGTAACGGAAAGAGACCAAGTCATGCCATCTGTTTTCCCGACACCAGTTCATGTGTCGGCCAAAGCACCATCACAGGCCATTGGTGGAATATCCACGCGATAGTTCAATTGCTCATCCGAGGGTATTTCTACGGACACCGTGGGAATCGCAGTTTATGTCCACCTACCTATTGTGTACGCGCCATAGCCACCAGTGTGACCCACACGCGTGCTGACTCAACTCTGTTCTGGTTGGTCGCGCCTTCACGGGCCCACTGCTCACTCATCCACACTACCGTCTATCAGCACGTACGTTTCCTGGGTCACGTGTTCACTCTACCGTTGTTATTGCCTGTAGGTCTTAATGCTGATTGCGTCCAAATAAGAATACAACACTACCCTATTTCAATCGATCGCCACCTGCTAATGTTTGAATGTCAGCATCTCGATCTTTATTATTATGTGGTAGGACGCTGATTCTTCGAATGAGTGATATTCAATAGAGTCCGCACGATGAATCGGTGTTGCAACGTATGTAACAATATCAACTCCAGGCCGTTTCGTCCACTTTCGGTGAAATGATTTTAACTGTTGGATACGTCAAAATTACAATGAATTGTGCCGAGATCTCTCCTCGTTTCATTTCAAGCATAGGCTGGCTAACTGTTGCTAATCGTCTGTGTCCATTTACCGACAGTGAGTTCTGGAAACATTTATTGAGACGTGTTATCAGTCATCAGTAGTTTCTGACTCCAAGGAGAAAGGACTACAAGATGCTTACCAGCTTTTCAGCCTGTTCCACGCATCACTATGACCATACGATTTTCTGCCGGTATGACTTGGAAGATTTTGTCAACAACGCACCATAGCAAATCATTTTACATCAGTGTTAAAGACAATCTCAGAGACCGGCTATGAAATTTGTTCATCATATTAGTTCATCTGTCTGAATTGCCATTTTGAAGTCGTTAGGCCCTTCAGGCTGTAGCCCAGTGTGAATCAGCTGCCTACAGTGACCACACAGTTGGTCCTTCACTTCTGCTTAATCAACTTGAAATCCCCTAATCCGACGAAGTAAACGAAGTCCGAGTGAAAGCTTGAGTGTGATATACCTTCCGGAAACAAAATGCATGTCCAATTGGGCTTTAACGTCAATAGCAAACAGTGCTGCTCACATTGGACTTGATGCTATTCCTGACTGAGCGATTCAGTCTTATACCTCCTAGAATGAGTTTTATATAGAATGGCGCCGTCTCGAACACAGTCAGAAACCACTAGCGATAGTGTAAGTACCGTGTTGGGGGGTGGAGATGATGTGCAACGAAACCAAAACGTAACACCCTCTCGTAAATGACCGACATTTGTTTAGTGCAGAATATTGTAAATGGCGCCTAATCCGCCTCATCTATTTGCAACAATGGCAGATTGGCCTGGTTAACATAGATATATGCTTTGGTTGAGTGATCATGAGTCAACCACAAAAATCTGCTTTAGCTTCATCGAGAACCTTCGACCAACAAGACAAGATAGGATGCTGATAGATACACAACCAGTGGGTAGAAACACCAGTATCCTAAAACTGTGGTAACGGATGGTCTACGGATCCTAGGTAAATCTGAAGGCTGTGTCATTTGGCATCTGTTGTTTGCTTTTTATCCTGAAGCTGAATGTGTGAGCTTAGTAATTCATCAGTGTAGGTGTATGAACAGGCATACAGTAAAAGTTGACTGCCATATTTGGCATGCCAACTTGATCAGATATATGACTGTATTTGACATCAGCTTTGACTCATTCAAGCAGATATTTGATGCACATCGGTACATCAAACAAACTATTCGGGCAACCTGATCATCAGAATTCCTGTTAATGTTAGTCAACTGTATTATCTTCTCTCTGTTGCAATACGATTGTGGTATGTTTGGTAGGCAATGGTTAGATTTCTATTCCGTTCGCCATCCTCTGATTCTCTATTTTGCAGCCACTTTATTGCTGAACATCCGAACGGATTGTCATTTTTCCTAAATCGTCTAACACAGGTACGAATGTAAATAAGCATTCTCAAAATCCTCTAATCTGCGATGTCCCTCTGAATCTTGTGAATCCTACTGGAATACTAAATTGAATTCACGCGGAATTACTCGAAGCTCAAAAAAGTGAGGGTTCTAACTAGAATGACAACTCTGATCACTTTGTCCTTTGATGATTTCATCGGCTCGTCATGTTAAAGATATCATTGTCATTTCTGATATAGTCGGTGGGGACGTTACTGCATAGTTTAGACTTGTCTAAGTCTTAGAAGTCTAGTGCTTCGAGCTACATGTGTCGGGGAAGAACCCAATTCCCCGAAAATACCGTTTTGATTTGTCTTTGTAAAAACCAATCTCATCCTATTCCAAGTGACCTTCATAGTCCGCACGGTCATGTGCCACTTCACCCTTCACGTGCGTTCTCAGCCTTTATGCCAATTTCTGGCACCCAGCCTACACGCTCGTCCTCTAATTGGGACATCACTGTACTGTCTGGAATTTTGTCTGGAGCCTTGTCTGGTCCACTTCTGTCCTTGTTTTCTAATTGGCCACAAACCCTCTAAATGTGGTCTAGTTGTGGCCGTGTTGTCTTCGGAGTGAGTGACGTAAGGTGGCTCTGTCCGGAGGCCTGTCTTTTCTCTGTGTTCATTCGTTAGCATCGGGTGGTTGGGTTGGCTGGGGAGATACGTATTAATAGTGCATACTTCGTAATCAGTTGTCTATTACCGTTGAACGTCATTCCGTTATCTACCGCTTCACCAACCGTTGTTTTGTTGTCCGTTTACGCGCTCGTAGGCCCTATATCAGGTCACAGCAACATGCAAGATCATTTTTGAGAAAACGCGTGGCTTCTCACATAGGCCGACCGAGTCCTCTTAGTTTTTTCATGACCTCATGACTTGTCTGTTTCCAGTTGCACACCTCATTCAGCGATTTCCAAAAGATACCCCTTCTAATTAGTTTTGAGTCTCCGGTGAGAGTACGCACCTTGTGGATCACATATATTGGCCTTCATACACTGATTAACAGACATCATACTTTCAGTTTAACGGCGACAGTTTGGTAAAAGTTTCACAGCTCAATGATTTTGAGGCCGTAAGTGTTATTACAGGGCTTCGGATTTTCCTTCTGTTTACAAAAGAGCGGTTACGACTCTTCACTCGCACGTGGTTTTGTGGCCACTTACTGGTCATATGGGACTGTGCAAAACGGCGATGGTTTACTGAATGATCAATTGTTACGGAGCCAGGCGTTCAGGATGGACAGACGTGATGTCAACATAATCCGCATCTACGGGCCTGTCATACGTTGGGACCGTGACCATTTGCTTACCCAGTGGATCCATGTTGCTGATTTGAGTTATACTGTATGCTGGGTTTGATTTTAAACACGACAATCTAAGCAAAGAAGACCTGGAAACATCAGGTTTCTGCGGATAGACAAGTGGCTTCTGTCCACTTCGTAGTTATGGACCAAGGGGTAGAACAAACCTCAGTCTTAGATCAAAAATAAGTTATCTGGGATAACTTATAAAATTATACGCGTACTTAGTGTAGGAGCGCAATGCTAATAGAATCCTAAATGTTTCAGTTTTAAAGGGGACAGAATTTTGTTTCTTCAATTTTCAAAATTAGACACCTTTGAACGACGTGGATGTTAAACAAGAGGTGATAGACTTTTATCAACAAATTTTAGGTAATCATCATTCTCCAACGCTTCATTTAAATAAAGCAAACTGCCTTTAACTTCGCAATGCTACTGATCGATGAAGTCTGCTGAGCTCGCAGGCACTACCTGAGATTCACTATACCCATAATGATGTGCAACCTGGAAAAACTCTGAAAGGACTCAGGATGCGGAATGCGACAGTTATCACAATATTGGTCCACTTCGCGAAAGACACTCGCCAAATGGTTTTGAGCAGGATTTGCAACATTTTACTCTCAGGCCATTCGTTTGCGCTGCACTAAATGACAGTAGAGTAGAGGACTATGGCAACTGGTACGCAAGGTATGAAATGGTAAGCCTTCAACGATATTTGCGTACAACTTTGACATAAAACACTTCTCACCTAGCCAATCTGTCCCAGTGTCACGCTGTGTGGACATATAAGCAACTTATACCTATACGAGGGACGGGCGCTGAGTTAGGAAGTGGAGGAATACTTAAACCTGTTGTTAACGATTGTGCAGAATTGTGCACCTTTATTCAGTTCAAGACTGCACCGTTCCGCTGCCTGCAGTCTTTACCCATATACGTGCCTTCGCTGCTAGCGCTGTGTTATCCCAACCCCAATCATTTAACCAATGAAGTGAATATTTTCACTTCGACTATTAATCACTTTAATACATAGTTCCACAAACTTCACAGTTGTGTTCATTGTGCGACCGCAGATTAAATTGAGGTTGGTTTTGTCTATTCAGCAATTGATGCACTTTCGTACAACTAGTTCTAATTGTTACAAAATGAAACACTTTCTAGAGTCTTCGCTGTTGTCGATGTTCGTGCTAAGTGATTGGCAATGTAACTTCGTGCTGACGATACCATTTAACTCTATATTAACGGTTATGGTGAATAAATACTTTCCAAAAATCACATTCACTGGTGGTCGAAAAATGCCCAGAAGTTACGGTTGAATCATCATCTACGAACTGTGGCAGTTCATGAATCAGTCTGTCAGTTAGCAGTGGTTTACACCGAGTTCCTCCAGGGCATTCAGGATTTAAGTGATAACATTAGACTGACCACAACCTTCACTGTTGCTGTCATGCATCACTTCTCGAGCAAACGTCCGGCTGATGCAATAAAACGACTTTACTTGTCTTCATTGTGCACGTCGTACAGTTACTGTTGATGTCTACCATCTAAACCCCTAGATTTAGCTAATTAACACTCACCTTTCAATAAGACGATACACTGATATCTTGATTACTTCTTTGGGGTTTCGGGAAATATCACATGCGATTGTACGCTCCATAGAGTGCTCAACGTGTTCATTCTAGAACCGGGTGTATGGCTTAGGACGGTTAAAAATAAATGATTACACTGTTCATAGCATATTCCAGACAGCATCTTGATTGAGTGAAATGTAGGCAAGAGAAAAAGAAAACATTCCGCTGTTTCAAAGAAATCACGTTATTGCATGACTGAACTATAGCTGAGTACAGTAAGTAATTCAAACAATTTTTGAGTTGCCATACCCTATTAAAGTCCGTAGACTTGCCAGTGACCTCATGAGGCATGTTTGTTTTACCACTTCCATACACTACGGCCATGTAACTGGCAACAATCTTCGTTGGGTAGGTCCTTATGCACCCCTTTAAACTGCTGTCTGGAAGAACTCCAAGGGTGACGACACTAGCACGTAACTTATCGTTCTTGCGGTGAGAGCATCTTTCGTTCTGTAATCGTTCAGCCACTTTTTCAGACCCAAAAATAAAATCACCGTCACCAACTGCGATCAGCGATATACGAATCATGATCAAGAGAATAAACAACTTTAGAAAAATGACGAAATCATAGAAATCCAGTAAGACTTCATGGTGTACTGCGTTTACTGGTCACCGTTTGCACAACACTGACGGAATTTGTTTAAGATTTCTCACGATTTGCACAAGCAGTAACCTACCGTGGCACTTTCTTTGTCACCTGTTCTATGGACTCGCTAATAGATCATATTATTTGTGTACGACTTTCCGAACTCGGAATATCTGAGTATAAAACTGGATATTCAAGTAGATTGGACATGCTGTCATATCCGGAGGCTCAGGCACTTTCTCGTTCGAGTAATTCTCAGATTGTCTGAGTGCATTCAGAGGAAACACATGAGTGGTACTTTTAACTCGAATCGATGACTCAAAGGTTATACCCCCAAACAAGTTGAAATCTTGTGATTCATTGAAGTAAGGTGTTGGCTACCAATAAAGAATCTAAGATCTGGGCAATACAAATTGATTACTCACAAAAGAAGGCAGGTTTCACATTAGAATACACATTTTAATCGGTTGCTTTCAAATTGAATATATAAACGGATGTTTTGCCCCCGATTGAACACGTCAGTCGGGCACAGTTCCGCTACGGCCGAGCATTCAACTCCGGTCAAAGTTAGCAATCGTTTTGCCGATGAAGTCACTCACCTCATCCCGAGTATGACGTAACTCTGGTATAAACGTTTACATCCTACCAGGAACCAGTTAAAATCCTCAGGTGAAGTATTGGAAACACGATGTTGCCAACACGCTAGTTTTCATTCATTCACCGGCAGGTCGAATATACAACGTTTATGTGAGAGAGTGTTGATAGAATGAAACGAACCAGGCGCATATATGAACGTATCTGTGAACATCATCCAGCCTGGATCCATAGTGGATCCATAGTAGGTCAATTGCAGCTCAGCTTGTCGATTCGCATCATAAAGTCAACTCAGCCTCTTCTTTTCTTTCTACTTGCCGAGTCAACGGTATTCAGTCAATTGCCGAGAGACGCCGAATTTCGACTACAGCTGAGGTTGTAAGGATTCGTCTGAATACTGCACGTTTGTGCGCCAGAAGCGCTTTGTTCTGGACTTGCAAACATACCATGATTGATCAAAATGTCTTGGTTTCACTTACGTCATAATGCTGATCTAATTATATCGAAGCTTTGTTTCCATTTCTATCTATGATGTGGGTGACCTTTTGTGAACTTGCTACTTGTTTTGTTCGCTTCATCTCCACAATATTGTTCCGTACAAATGTTGTCTATTCGGCTCGATGATGAATAAACAAAACCGTACTATAAAACTTGACGATATGTACAATAACTTATTAATATATGTGTATGTTACGTAGGGAAAAATGTAAATAATAGTTCATTCTCCGTCAAGTTTAAATGACATACTTTGTAAGTGATCCACGTTATGAAAGACTAACGTAGACGGAATTTAACAGTGATCGAACGGTAAATTTAATGCTTTCAAACGTAAACAGTTAGATAGAGTTCGGTCGAAAAGTACATGTATCACGAGACCTCCACTACCATCATGTTGAATTGCAACGGTCGGTGACATTGGCATGATTTTCAGGGCAGGGTGAACTTAATCAGCCTGTGAAAATCCGAAGAGTTATTTAAGAACTGTTTGGAACTATCGAATATTAATCACTCTGTTAACCGTTGCTACGATAAAACCGTGTGCCGATTTGCCGAAGTCAGGCGTAACAGGTCGAGCTGGCAAACCTCATAGGAGCGGTAAGAAAAAAACATTTAAAAATGGATGGCGTGAAATACACCTGAATACAAACCATCAGCTAATATGGTACAGTAAGATTCTGGTTTAATTCGCTGATCAAAAGAACTGTTGAATATTCACCAATCAGGTAAACTGATGAATTCATGGAGATTTATTGGATTGCCAACTGTCTGAATTAATGGGATTTCTATTACAAATATCTAAACAGGAAGCATGGTTGGCCCGGATATGACATTGTTTGCTCATACAAAACTGAATAGCAAAATCATTTGTTCTCGTCAGTAATATATTTGCTGAAAGATAGACATTTTTTGAAATAACGATTTTCTGAAACCAAAAATGAGTAAATTGCTCTGGTTCCTAGTGGGCAAAAATGTCGCGCACATTTCGTGTGGTATGAACACAAATATGTGAAAGTATGGTTGTTATTAATTCATCGACGCTATACCAGAGTGACTGTCGAATACCTAATCCTCCACACAATCATATCCTAATTTGCGTCAGTTTGTTTCCTAAGTAAGATTTGAGCTTTGCGTAAATTAAACCAGGTGATTAGCACTTGTCCCTAATGATTCTCCGTAGACAGTGTCCGTATCACATACTGGGCTAATTAACATGGGAGTTTAGGCCATAGATTCTGGAACCCATGCAGAAGCGGAAATCGACGCAATGGCATAATCAAATGACAAGTGCCTATATTCAGTTCGGCATCGGGGTTAAAAAGTATATCGGAGATTGGTATATTACTCAGCTGTCTGTGCAGCATCGTGTGGTCACTCACCTTGATGTGTCGCATAGGAGTGTTTCATGATTCATGTATAGTTGTGAAAATTTTCATGAAAGAAAGCCATACAAAATAAAAGTCAACGTAATATGTTGGTGAGAGGGTTACTAACACTACTGAGTGGGCCGGTTTCTCCAGCCATGTCGGACACGGAATGTCAGGTACTGTGTCAGACGTTGACTAAATAAGCACAGCCGCTTTTGTAGTTTATATGCTCTCTTGAACTTTCAAATAATAGGTTAACAACGTGGAAACTCTTGTAATATCTAATAAAATCTATTTTAAAGTTAATTTGCCCCTATAATTACACGACCTGTTCAATAAGCCACTTAGAGAAAGTGAACAGACAAATATATTGACAGTGACTTGTTTAACGTGGTTGTTCGAGTGACTGAACGGTAACCTGTCAGGTTCAGATGAGGTCACCAGAGCTGTAATACTAGCAAACACACACCGGCAGAGTGCAACAATGCTTTAGCAATGTCAGCCCATGATGTACAAGGTGATCTACACAACCTCTATTAAATATTCCCTATCGGATGGACAAAAGTCATTCTTATTTTCTGCGTACGCGTGCCAATTAATTAGTATGGTTATATCAAGAATATTGACAGCGAGCAGTGACAAAACCTGCGTAGTTATCGTGCAGTGATGTACAGAAATGAATTATTTCAGGAACTCGTTACATACTGACCGGAATACACTTAAAACTTTAACAAATGGTGTATCACCTTGACTAGCACTAGTGAAAAATGGATAATTGTCATATTAACTGTGGTTGGTGATGATATTTTATGGCTCAGCAGTGCACAGCACGGCACACAGACAGTCATCTTTGATGAAGAAGGAATCAATCATTATTCAACTGTCAATGAGGTTTATTGATATGCCAGATACTATGCAATCACAGTCATGGTTGAAACTTGCATTTACTCAAAATAAGATCAGAATATATTCCTAGAATACTAGGTGGTCGAATGCTATGCATAATTACAGCGCTGTCCTGGTTTTATCGTTAAATTCACATTTGAACGAGTGATACAGTTTACTGTTTGAGTTACAATTGTATTGTCATTACTACTTGCAAGTTATTTCTCTGATTCAAACACCTGATCATCAACTGTGTTGGAATGGTTTGTCTCAGAACATCACACTTATGATTGGACTGTGAAATTGGCAGTTCATTATATTTCCCGATATACGTGTCAATGGCAAAATAGGCCAACTCAATTCAAGACAATGACACAGGGGAATTTTCCGCCTTATATAACCTCAAAGCTTTGTTAGATAAAAGATATATTTAACTTGGTGAACCTACATCACGGAATAATGATAATCTTAATGAACCTCACAGAGAATTTGGCTGAGAGCCAAAATCAGTGTTAATTAAGAAAACATTTACTGATTCACTTGTGTGTTTAACTCAGGACTGAAAATGGTGGAACTGTGTATAATTTAAAGCAAACAAGGAATAATAGAGAGAGAAGTAAATCCGGGTGTGTGCTAACAATTATTTGCACCGGGATTTGGACGGAAGATGTGGAAATACACTCAGAGGGATCCGAATACAAGGGACGAATTAAGTTGAACAGCAGTTTGGATGTCAATTTTTGCGTACTGAATTCAGTGAACTGCCTACAGTAATACCGGCGTAACAGAATGACTGATTCTGAGAACCTACAGACGGTGCGAAGTTCTTTGACGACAAAACAGGAAAAACAGCCAGTAAACAGTGTACCCAGTAGGAAGGTGCGCAGGATTTGGTGACTCGGTTAATCAACTAATATGAAATGGAAAAGAGTCTTCTCACCCCAGTGAATGCCTTAATAACATAAGAAGAACATTTCACGTTTGGTTGTTGAAGGCACACGTAATACGGTTTACGGAAAATAAACCAAGTTAGAAGTTTACTCTGTGTGCAGGGCGATGTGCATGCAATGGGAAGTTTCCCACATTGATTTCTTTCTACAGTCATGAACAAAATGACTGCAAATTTGGTTGTAGCAGTTGTGAGTAGCAGAGAATTTCAGTTTATCCAGCTTGAATACCACCTACGACTGTATTCCTCTAGAATTTCAATCAGCTGCCCGGGGGAAAAACAGTACGCGTGTTGCACTTTTATCAGAACTCACCATTAGAGCATATCTTTGTGGCGGCTGCGATTTGAATTCCATCCAAACTTTCCTGAAGTAGGGGAATTACTTTGGGACTCTGACCAAACAGGAATTTCGGGCAAGCTATCCAGAAGAGAAGTTCATGTGTATTGAGTTTTGCTCACTCTCTGTCATCACATATGCATACCTGATTAAAATTTCCGGTTATGAATTAAGAGGCACTTTACATACATTTGACAAAAGTGGGGAAAGACTCGCACCCTTGAAAACGCCAGGGTCATTAGTGGGTGTTGATGAGGCTTGAGCACCAAAATGAATGATGTGACATCGATATGTAAACTAACTGAATGGAATTTCAAAATTCCAGGTTCGAATATCAAATATTTTGAAGATTTGGATTGACGAACATCCGCGTAGATCTTTTAACAAGCAATACTGCAGTGAAATGAACCAGACAAGCAGACGCGCCAAGAGTCGAGTTTGAAAGACCATAGGCGAACTGACATAGATCCGTGTTAATTACTCTGATCTGAGCTGGCAAGTAAATTAGTTTTTCGAAACTTTTCAATACGAAACATTAACGAAATTCGTCTGTTTAATTTTTGGAGATTGGCGTGTTGTTTGCCATCTTCGAGCAGTCAGCAACCTTGGTGTGTCATTTTGGCGCAACGTCGATCACAAACTTGTATTGTCTGACCAACATTAGGTTTCATAAGTTCCGCACATGCAACGAATTATCAATCCGGAGGCTCCAAAACTCGTACAGACAAGTGAACATGTACGTAATCTGAGAGCTTAGGATAAATGCCAAACCAGTGCATCTCTAGCAACCAAAATGTCTTCACCCAAAACTGCAAGATCGCTGTTCCACTATCCAAACTATTTTAGTAACCAGACAACAAAAATAACAATAACTATGTCGGTACACGTCCTCTAAGTTATTTACTGAACAGGTCATGTACGGGTAGAGGTGAATTACCTTTATGGTATGTTGCATTAAATTATACATGGCTTTTCACGTTGCTAATCATTTCCCCACATTTAAGTGGAGAATGTAAAGGATAAAATGGTTGTCTATTCTAACAACGTCTGACCTGACCAACGATTCCAAATCAGTCAACAACCCTAGTATCTATGCTGCTACACCAACTGCACATTAATTAGGAACCCGTATTATGTGACACCCAAACGTGAAGTACCAATCAATGCCCTAAAGCAAGCTGAACAACACGAGAACGCCATGCCTGTATCAGCATGTTTACAGCGCACCGTGTTGTCTGGGAAGTGATCTCTATTCCTTCCCCTCTCATCCTTCATGTTTTTAGCAGTATTTCGCCGATCAACGGTGACCGAAATCGACCACACAATTCTCGTCAGTTGTGAGGCTCCGCATTCTACTGTCAAGCGTCTTTCCTGGACACGGCTTTTCAGCTTGTATTAATATGTATATTAATGCTATTGCGCGCCTTGTTCTTCCGATATTATTAAAAGGAATATAGATATTATTCACTCGGGCATACCACTTCATAACATTTCTAAAGACCTATCAACGAAAAGATGCGCTGTAACCAAATGACTATTAGTGCATGTAATGTTGGCCATGGTATATCGATCATATTTCGCCCGCTATTGAAGTATGTAGAGTAACTCAGCAACGGCTAACCACATGACCGGTCAGTGTTTTCATCGACATAAAAATGACGTGCTTGGACAGAACAATAAGACACCGATTACTAACAAGGAAACACCCTGTGTATTCTTATGCCAATTTCGGCGTTGACTGGGTTTGCGGTTTCATAAAAGTTTATCGAAATGAGTGAAACATTTTCAGTTGTCTCACACAAGTAGTCTCACCGACAATATCAAGTCACTATCTTCTTACAATAGAGTGGTCGTAGATTAAGTGCCACTAATATGTTCAGGGTCACTAGCCTCAAAAAAAGAACAATCAGCAATTTTTATTATTTGATCTCCTTTTTTACCCAACAATAGTTTGCTTTAACAGGCGAACGGAAGTTAAAACTGAATTCGCTTGCTGGTGTGAAACTGATGCACAGGCAGGCTCTTCTCCTCTATTCGTAACATTTTTGACCATTGTACTTACTTCTGTTTGTAAACCGTACTTCTACTGAACCGTCTGACTTTCGGTTACAGTGTGCTGCTCACCTTATTTCCATTAATCACCTAATTTGTCATTTAACGGTTACGGCGCTGATAGTCTTTCTTGATGTGAACCACTCACCTTTTCCATCTAGATCGAAACATTTTAACTTCACTGAACGAATCCATCAATGGAAACAGATTAAATTTGTGCATTTTAGTTACTTGCTCACTTGTTTAAAAACGAAGCAGAAATATTCGAATTCAATCTTGTTATCAGTTTGATTAGCCTTTTTCGGGCAACGAGTAACTCAACTACTAGACGTGGATTGTAACAATGCTCAGTCGGAAAAACTAAATGTTTAGGTTTGTCCGACTGATACTGAGAAATTTTCAACCAGTGAAATTCAAAGAATATCCAGGGTGTAACGAACATTTTTGTTGCCGTATTGATTTTGCCTAAGCCTACATCACTTTGCTCATTTGAAGATCTATGTCTAGTCAACAGAGGTTTACTATCTACGTTTACGTTGCTGTTAGATTAGTTTAAGTTAGGTGTGTTAACGATGAGAATCTCATTTGGGTACAAGCAGTTAAGAGTTGATTAGATAGTGAGAAAGCTAGGCTGATATTTGATTTGACAGTAAGCGAATAAGTACCGTTAAACAATAAGAATGAAGTGTTCGGATTTATGAGACGAAATTAATTTTAAACATGACTGTCAGCTGTCCTGTCTGACATGGATTATTTTGTAAATGGAAGATAAAATGCGTTATGCTGGATACACTTATCTAAGGATAGCAATGTAGATGCTAAGCAGACAAGTAAACAAAACAAACAAATACAAACCGCTGACTTTGAACTCTTGGATAGTGTATTTAAAATTTTATTATTGTTAAGATATCAGTGTATTAGGTTTGACAGTCAGTTCAACCGGAAACTCGCCTATTCGGTACACCTTCGTTTCTTATCATGGATGACACCCAACGAGAAAAGTATTTTGAGGGGCTGCACTATGTTCAATCACGGCCGCGTGATAGTGATAAATTATCACGCTAACCGTAGCCGGGGAGAAATATTTCGGTTTTGTCTGTCGACCAACCTGAAAGCGAAGTGCCGTGAAAAACGACAGCCGCGGTCAATCAACATCGCATTCACCGCGTTGTTTTTGTTCAGGTTGATTTACAATTGCCTGCCTTGCTTAGAATTTTGCCGCGACATGCTACTGAGGATACCTGCCTCGATACTGCGAATTACTTAACACTGATCGAACAGCTACCGGTTTCATTCTGTGTTTCAATCCTTCTGGCAATCACGAACAAAATCAGACATGCTGGTGAAGATAATCGGAATTCAGTGCGAATTAGAGGATTGTGGAAGGGCGCAAATACTGAGTCACGTAATGATGGAACATACATTTTGATATCGAAAGAAGCCAGCAATAACTATTACTTCTTGGATGTCTACGCGATGGTCAACTGTTTCTGTGAATGCTTCAACTGCTGCGTGCTACCAAAATGTTCGTGCAATGTCACAAAACGGAAACACAACATTATCATGTGCACTTGGGAGAGAGAGTGAACACTTTACTGTAACCACAGGGCTCATCTCACGCAGGAAAGTTGTGGACTAGTGAACACCTTTGTAAATTATAGGCGTTGCTGAACTGTTTGAGAAGATGATTTGGCAGTTTGCACATTAATTTCAGTATCATGTCCCAATGTTCACCTATTTCAAGGGTCGCTGAACCTCTGGCTACAATTTCTGCCGAAAATTCGGTAAAAATTAGGCAGGGACCAAGCTAGATCTGGATGGATTCGAACCATGGGCAAAACGGGTATGCCCAGATGGAGCTCAAACGTTTCGCAATTGGACTCAATTTTCAACTCAGTCCTATTTGTCAAACGAAATCTACCAAATGATGACTGTGGAGACACGATTTTTCTCAACTGCTATGCCGTGATGGAAAGGCAGAAGAAAACAAACAACAAACAGTGAACGTTCGCGATCATAATTGAGCGAAGGTGTGTATTAAGCAGATAGGTTACACATTATGAAATTTTACGACTGATCCCGGGGGATTGCAATATTTGCAAAAATAGTTTCTGTCACAATGTAACATTCCCTTTTACTTAGTCGTAGTTTCCTATCTACAAATCTTAGCCGGCACTGTCCAATTCGGTTGGTCCTCAAATAAATCACAGCGACTCAAAACTCAAACCATCAAACACCATAGCCACGCACAGTGACTCGTAATTCACATGACCCATAAATTCATTCATCGTTTATGTGTGGCTGCTTCACTCGCCACATGTCAAATACAACGCATGCCATTTGGTAACTGCCTTCTGTTGACCAAAAATACTGCAACTGTTCTAATCCAAGTCGCCCGTTAAATTTTTCCGGCGAAGGTAGATATATTGCGGATTGAATATGGATCATTGGTACATCGAGTGTGTTTGAGGTTCGAAAGTATTAAAACAACAGACAGGACAGCTACTATTTCCGCAACCGAGGCGATCGGACAAGATGATCATTACTCACAAGCAAAGGTGGTAGAATATTTATTATTGACGATTCATTCGTGCCATATGTGGGGTGAATGATTCTGTGATCTACACGGTTGCCTCATGAAAGTTTGGCCGGAGTTAAAGTCTCGGCCGTGTCAAGGATATGCACTACTGACGAGCTCAAATGAGAGCAAAAATCCAGAATAGCGCTTATTTTGTTCGAAAGAAGCTGAGTGCAAAGGATTATGGGAACGCAACAGATGCAATCAACTGTGGGTAAATTTCAGCATGACACTCCAACCAAGCCTGAGAATTCTGCTCACAAGTCACATTCAAATACGTGGATAAGTAATGCGCCGATCAAAACGGTTTGTACGGCTGAATATCATGACCTTATAGTGTGTAAAAATTGTACGACCCACAAGCCATGAAATAAAAAAATCAAACATTGATCAAACAAATCTAGGGGCTATGGAACTAGTACAGAAACCAACACGGCCAACTTATTGAACGAACAGAGATCAAACTCAGAGCGAAAAGAAACAAGTTCGGCTCATTAAGAACCAGAATGAAATATATCTACTCATCCATCCGATATCCACACACACACACACAAGCGGGATCTCAAATCCGGCCAATTGTCGTCCAACAGCACAACCTGTATCCGGTGTAAATTGCAACGCGTGAGATCATAACACGTTTACACATATGCAGAACACGGTTCCATCTGACCAATTCTTCAAACACTGAACAGTATGGACTGAAAATCAGGAGACACCCGGGCTCGAACCGGGGACCTCTCGATCTGCAGTCGAATGCTCTACCACTGAGCTATGCCTCCGACCATCACACATATGACCAATCTACATGTGCCACAATTGATTGATATCCCAATACAGTTTATTTGAACCTAAATGTGACGAACCAGAGCAGTGCACAAATTACTGGGAGTAATCAGAATCCATAATGTTTCGAGTGGTGTGATCATACTAGCGTGGAAAATATCAGCGAAGTCATGCCTAATTTCTGCACCCACTGTGGACGGGAATAATAAATGTTACATACGAGAGTAAACTGGAACACTCAAGTATCGAACATGCATGTCATGATACCCAGTATTACATAATGACAACCAAAATCTTCATACCTCGCGCTTTTCAACATTCCTCATATACCTCGAGTGTGACCGTTCCATTCTCCAAATACGTTATCCAATTCAAGACATCATTGCCTCACACATAGAACAGCGTTCGCGCCAGTGTATGTTAGAACCCTTTATACCAAAGCGTCCTGAGTCGTTGGCATAGCGGAGGAGTACAGAATCCTGCTGGTCTGACGAACGTGATCGTCAAACACATAAAAAGCATAGGAAATAACGGTCAGTATTCGTCAGATTTCATGCGGTACTGTTGGCGAAGTAACAACACAAGACATTTCTTCTCACTTCGAATATGAAGCTACCACTTACCAAAGTTGCACAGCGAACAGACACTCGGAGTGCAGCAACAGAGAGAGTGGACAACAGCGAATGGGCACATCGAACGTAGGATATCAAAATGAAAATGAGACCAGATAGCGAATGTAGTAAGCTTAAGGAAATATGTAATAACAGAAATACATAGGACGAAACGTGAAGTCATACTGTCCATGGAATCAGCTACAGTGTAATAACTATCACATTGTGTGTGTGTGTCCTGAAAACAGCAACACAGAGAAGTACATGATAAATTTCAGGCGATCTGCTTGAAACGATACGAAACAAGCCAAACGAATAGGATACATGACATGAAAGTGAACATAGAATATCGGTCCGGAAAGCGTTAACCATCCACATGTGTATACAACACTTGTGAATAAGTAAGTTTCTCAATACTTCCTGTAACGGGTACAAGTCAGCAGTCCGAAGCACCCGCATAATTGGTATGAACAAGGATGAGTAGGCTATTCTGAAACCAATTCAGGTGGCAAACAGGTATTCTGGTGCCGTTTTGGATTTGCAGAACGGACAATAAGACGGATCATTTTCGTGTCCAATTACTACTTAAAAGAAAGTGAACATGTAGTTGCGATATACTGGAGACCACCAGGCTAACAATATGCATTACAAGACAGGTTTAATAACAATCTTGTGTAAGCGGCTACAGAGCCTGCTTAGAAACGGAATATGGGTGAGATGAACATTCTTGTCTGAGACCACTGCTGACTCAGTCTGCCTACCACATATTGTATCCGTTAGCTTCCTTAGGATCACAGTGAATGTTGCACAGAAATAAGGGAATAATTGATGGTGGCACACAAGTCGACGCCGAGTGATTTAACTGTGATCTTGGTGACATTAGAGGGACGTGAAGCGAACAAGCTTGTTTTCGGTGATTCATCATCGGACTAAACACAAACCATTTATATGGGTTAATCATGTGAGAAAATATACGGTAATGAGTCGAACGGATTGTTATCAGTTTCAGAAAGTCCACGTCGATTGTACAAATTATTGATGGCTGTTACGATAGCGGTCATGATTACGTAATCGGTTCGCTCAGAACGTGGACATCTAGCCATGGAAGATTCAGTGTTTTGACGAGGCGTTTTTGAATACATAGTGGGGGAGAGAGCAAGCGGATGGCTATTGCTTCTGCGATTACCAACAGGCGCTTCTTGACCCGTTTTGGTTGTAATCCATGAGCGCGATAGATAGGAGGGAATGATTAATTGGGATCGATTGAGTGGTTGGATTCCATTAGGTGCGCAGCGATAGAAGACGAGCAAGATTTGGCCAAGCCCCGAGTTAGCCACACCGGAAGATGATCCCGAATGCGTTCAGACAATTGCCGTGTCGTGCAGCCTACACAGTTCGTTATATAGGAACAAACGAAGTGGTATGCACAATAAGAGGCAGCATGAACATGCAATGTATCTTTCATCTGAGGGCGTAAAATCCAGTTAAGCCGAAGGCAGAATATCCTAAATACCCCGAACGATACGTGCATAACTTTTCAGACAACGGAATAACGATTAGTGGAACGGTAGATAACGGAACGACGTTCAACGGTTCTGAACGAAAGACTACGAAATATGCAAGATTAATACGAATCTTCCCGGCCAACCCAACCACTTGAGGCTAACGAACAAACACAGAGAAATGATTGGCCTCC
>LUCH01017273.1:0-61139 GCA_013368495.1 Paragonimus heterotremus
GTTTGCGACTGATGAGAGTAAATGAAATGTTAACATATCGCAATATGTCTTCTTTCTGCTCTAATGAAGTGGTTAAAGGGAACCCAGTGTTTCAATTGTACTTTTGTCTGATCTCGGTAGTTGAATCTAGCCGTACTTTGTGGGCTACCCACTTTATATCTGCTAATTCCCTCTATTCCCCATTATGTTCTTTGTTTCAAATGGTTTCTCATTAACGGTCATTTTAAAACTCAAAATGTGCTAATACTTGCTAATACTTGTTCTGATCCTTCAATTTGGTTATGGAAGACTGACAGAGAGCGGATACCGTCAACTCTGTTATGTTAGTTTAATTTTTCCTACTGATCAGTGTCTAAATTTCCGTTATATATCAGTACGTACGCTCCAGTTTCTCTTCAGCCTCCAATGTCTTCTCAGCGAAGATAAAAATACCATCTTGCGACCACTATTGCTGTATTCCACCTTTTTCTTTTTAGGACGGACTTGTTCGCGTCTGTTCTACAGCATGTCTATGGAGGAGTCTTTATTAGAAGCAATCACCGTTGATAATCATGATTTTCTTACTCAACAGTTGTGGAAACTTGTGAAATCGCGAAATGCTGGTGGCTGTATTTACCGGTTATTCGAGGTAAGGATAGGTACGTATTAAATTTGTCTCTATTTCTGTTAACGCTGCCTACCGCTGCAGCACACTACCCAGCGACATCAATGTGTAGTATGACATTAGGTCAGTGTCAAACGGTACACCTGGGAAATCTAATGAGCTTGATATTGAGTTTCTAAGGGACGTAAGATGGACAGACATGGAATATGCAACTGCCACTGTCCTGCTTGGCTCCTCTGCTGAAGATATGCAGACCATGCTGTACATGGTGAATAACCGGACTGATTTGTAGTTAACGCGATTCACGTGTTCAAAGTGCCTCCTGAGGACTATGACACTCCCACTACCCCATCTTCTGTTGCAAGTAATTCGCTTGAGACTGTGGATAGTTTCACATATTTGGATAACTGTTGGGAAAAGGCACATTATCCCAAAAATTAACCTTATATGCAAGGAAAATGGATTTCTTCATTTTCTGAAATTTTGAACGGCTTTCAGAATTCTGGAATACCCGAGAACTTGCGCTCGCCCCTGATAGATCCATTCGGCGACCTATGTCCAAGGCCACCCCAAACCTATAAATACAGTTGCTGTAAACCGCTATTTTGCCTTCGGGCTGAGCAGCAAATAAAGCTCGTTTGAAGGCCGTCTTTTTCCTTACTTGTTGGGAGCTTCTGAGCTGCGAGAGTTGCGTCCCGATATTGGAGCTCTGATTTTCGTACCGTTTTGCAATATCGTTACGTTCGTTCGTGATAGGGATATTGTTCGCGGTCTTGCATTTGTTCTTGTTATTTCTCTATCAGGCGGGGTCGTAACAGTCTTGTGACGTTTCACAAACTTGACTTCAAGCGAGACTTCTGTTTTGGAAGGCGGAGAGACGTCAACAGACCATTGAGCACAATGAGAGTTCGGAGGCGCAGGTGGCCTGTTGAACTTCTAGTGGAAGTGCCCAGCCGATTGTCTCAAGCGTCGTTGCAGGTTGTGACTGGGCTAACCACGGGCTTCGCAGATTACCTCGCTCACACCAGGCTTCCTGCTATCATTTGTTTGCATGAGATGGAAAAGCTTTTGATAGTTCCCGGTAGCACCGGCTTGTTCCATCTAGATAGCTTGTTGTGTCCATTAAGCCTTCCGATCCTCTCGTAGTTGCTTCCAGAGCTCCAGGCGAGTAGCCTTTGGAACGAGTATTGTTATTGAAGAAAGCAGTGACTGATACAACTTGCCGCTTATGTCATTGAGGTCAAACTGAAACTACCACTTTTGAAAGTTTTGAAGAGTTGATACAAAATGCAGTCGTACTTCGATCATCGATCGCTGATACTTTTTTTAATTTAAGCGGCATCAGTCAAACCTGTTACTGGTTTGAGTTTTGCGCTGCGGATACAGGTGGATGACGCTTAAACCCGTGGATAGTTAGGAAGCACTGTCTACAATGGAACAAAAGCGACATTATTTCAAGCACGGTTCACGTGGGGGAGCTGGATGATCTACTCAATGAAATTGTTAAATAATGTGGTGTCTTATAGGTCTGATATTGTGGTAGGTAACCACACAGACATGGGACGTATCATCCATTTAGACACTGCTTTAGGATAGTTTCCGTGTACTGAACTCCTACTTGACATTGACAAGCTATGTTCGGCGGTTATCTGCGAAATTACTGTCGTGTAAGATATTGCGAGTAAAAGTCAAACTACTATTGTGTTGATTATGGAAGCGTCAGTTCCATACTTCTAACGAGGACTCATACTCTGTTTTGGTCAGGCGGGATATTACAGTCAATTCGATATACACTGTCACTATATACTGTCACCGCTTTGCTAAATACTTCAAAAAGATGCTAAATTCAAATGGGTTTAATATACCCACAGGGTTTTCAAGCCGGTGTAACCGACAGTAACTGGGCAACAACTGATGCTTAAATTACAGCATGCAGAAGAAATAAGCGTTCATTGTTGTGGAAGGTACCAGTGACTGCCTTATTAATACACCAATGAAACAAAATGAACCTACCACTAAATATGCTTACAGAATCCTAATGTTGTGAGGACGGAGGCATTTGGTCATTGGGAAAGAATGCTTGGCAATCGTATGGACGATAGATAAATGAAGGTCGTTTCTATGAGCTAACAGCCTCACTTTGATACACACACGAGCCTCTACGAGTGGATCAGCACTTCAGAGTGTCCGGTGTGCTCTGCACATATTGGAGCATGATTTCATAAGTAATCTGCTGGTTAGTGAATTTTCTCAACTATTTGGCAGGGTTAGACTCTTTAAGGGGACACTCGGAACGACCAGTATAAAACTGGAACAAACTTCGCGAACAGTTGACTTGGTCACTTTAAGATAAGGCTCCCCAGAAAAGTTAACCACACTTGAATAAGAGGCGAAAAATCGTTGCAAACACTAGTGACAAAGAGCTCAGAGCAGTTGTTTTCTTATGATTAAGCGCCAGTCTGTACAGTGCAAGGGATATCAACATGTAGTAGTTCGACGACGAGGGATCCCGTTGTAGACTGAATAAAAACTGTTAACAGAGTATATTGAAATTAAACAAACATACATCCTCTACTGAAACAAACAGCTTGTCTGCTTGGAATAGATGATAATGCAACAGCCTACGTGCTGGCCCGCTGATAGTTGAATACTAGTATTCAACGTCAACCTGGTTAAGATGTCTTGATTACTAGTTTTCGATACTGGGTTTAACAGGGTAAATACTGTGCCACTTTCCAAGGTGATCCATACACCTCATTGTCATTCTCGCGTTTGTGGTGAGACGTTTTGATGTGTTACTGATTTGTATGTTCTGAAGTGTTAGTTCGGTCGTCGAATGTTTCTGTTTCCTGTTGACCAACTTTGCGCTTGTGATTGCAAGCACCTTTCGGGTGGACTGGTTGTAATTTTCATTCAGTACTGATCTCTACTAATAGTAAATGTGGGTGTGTGTATTTGCCAGCTATTTTGACAAATTTGTACGCTTGGCTGGCATGTCTTCTTCACACTCCTTGAGGCATCGGGAGAGTACTCCGATATCACAATGCACTTAACTGAAACAAAGTTGACATTTAATTCACAACATCTCGTCGCTGGTGTTCTCCAGATAGATGATTGATAATAACACTTGTATTCAATCATATTGTAGCGAAATGGCGTTAAATAAAGCAGAATATTTCTTAGATGAGGGGTCTGACAGATTTTGTGGTTTGAAAGATACTTAGATACGAAAAATCTGGGCTCCGAATGCACTCGAATCATTGGCAGAAACAGCATGTCTAAGCGTGGCTTTTCAACTCGACTGATCGAGCACTTGCCACATTTAAGCATGCTGTTTCCGACACTGGTTTGATTTCCTCCAAAGCCCGGTTTTATCGCAATTGGTTCGTTTCAAAAGTTCTTTATTGTCCAATTCCTTCGTTCCTGCTTCGCTCTTGCGCTCAGGTTTTCAAACCGGAATTCTAGTCCACAGCACAGCGGGGTGTTCGTTCACACACACACACACACCCGTGCATTTCTGTCCAGTTCTGTCCATTTGACTGACGTTTTCTGTCGTGGATCTTTGCCTGCCACTTCTCACTCTTCGGGCCGATTTCATTTAATGGCGTCTCGTTTGAACTTTCGTGTTTTTTTATAACTCACCTGTTATGTGCCTCAATCATATCTCGAATTCGCGTTGAGATATTCCATTAAATAGCGTCTACATTTTACTCATCCTTCACAGTGTAGTCACTGATTCGATCCCTTTGTGGCCATGAAGGCTAGGTTTTGCTAACAAGACAATAACCAACCTATCTGATATTCTGTCGCTGCTCGGAACTACCGTATGACATGTGGGCGGAAAATATATCCAAGTTTTTAGTTCGATTTCAGTTAATCATGTTAACACGAGTTCGCAGAACCCCAGTTCTGATCCGTTGAGTGAACTGGTTTGAACGTAACTTAAATCTCCTACCGCAGCTCTTGCATGTGACATTACGTTGTAGCTTGTATAAACTTGGTTTATACTGCCATTGTAACGACGCCCGTCCGCCAGCCCTGAGGTCGCGAGTTTGGTCCGTAGCTTACGCGATTACTCCCGACTAGGTTTGTACAGTCCGACAGTATGTAGTTCATACGTGTGGTGTGCCACATAGCAACAAAACTTCATGGGGTTTAAAACCTGGAAATCGCTTTTATCTTACTGGTTGGTGCATGAACGTCCATGGTCGAGTGGAATTTATGGTTCACTATTGGCCGAGAATCGTTCTCCCCACATTCTAGTTGAAAAGTGTTGAAAGTGTCTTTTATTCAAAGGCTGTTATTCCTTATTTTACCTTATATTACTCTCAAGCTTTTAATCATCTGGACAAAGTTATCATGCTCTGTTTTACTTTACCTTACTCTCAAGGTTTTCGTCAATTGCGCTAAGTTACCACTCATTTATGAAACCACAAAAACCCATCTTACCTTTTTATTCATATTCCTTCATGCTGCAGTACGGTATGGCTGCTCCGGAAGCTGTTGGGCCAGAAAATTAGTTTATGTCGTCAGTTTGTTATAACAGAAATTCGCCCTATTTTGGTAATATTTCAAGGCCAGGCGTGCTTCTCGTTATAGTGATGCTCCATCGTAACTGGAATTTATGGGTCTAATGTTTGGATTTCCCTCCTCGCCACAGCCACGTGGTGTTTTCATCGATTTTCCCCTAGTTACGGTTACGTTTTCAGGTTTTACGCCAGCTGTTCAATGTTATGTGATGTGCAAAGTTACATTGACGGTCGGATACTGTCAGGCTGTCCAAACCTGCTAGACAGCTGAAGCATTTGGGACCTAAGTCTACAACCTCATGATTTGTATTCGGCATGCCATAACTGAATTATCTTATAAACCATCCGCTTTTTTTCACAGGAAAATAGCTACAGTCGAGTAACTAATGATTTACCAAGTGGTCTATACTTCGGAGTATTGACTGATCGTATTGAGTCGATCTTCCGGATCAGATCAGTATTTGCACTCTGTAGTCCATTAATCTCATGCACACTGCAGACTACAAGATCTTTGAGGACACTGGAAGATGTGCCATTTTCGTGAAAAACATTAGCAGTCACATGAGGCGATAATTTTGCACACCTTTGTCAGTGATTTTTCGACTAAACCTTCAACAGAAAACATTGCTCAATCTTATCTACTCACGTTTTGTGGATCTATTTATATTTCTTCATAGGAAGCCATCAAAAATGATGCAGCTGGGTGCTTGCACTCCTTGCTCCAGTTCAGTCACTCGGACATCCCAGCCAAACCAATCGCCTCGGAGTTACTTGTCCTTGCTGATCGACTGAATAACTTACCCTTACTGATGTACCTGACATCTTTTTTGATCGATAGTGTACCATACAGTGATGCACTGCGTTCACGAACCTTTGGTCCGGGGGTTATGCTGGTTTGGCCGAAAATTTTCAAAGATAACCTCTCCGATTCCCAGGTAAGCTTTCATGCGGAGGTGTACCACCGGCAACACAATGATTAAAGTATCCTTCTTATCAAAGCATTTATGTCAATTTATCACGATTGTAACATCAATATGTCAGTCGATGGTACTAATATCTTTTTGTTGTCATGTGACCATAAAAGAGCGCTGTACATTAGTAACAAAATATAAAGGTGTTAGGGCGCCCACCCTGTTACCGTCCCAAGGCGCCTCCGCCGTGATGAAGAAAAAAACAATTAACTTTGTTCTAGTTAGCGGACCAGCTCAGAGCGGCCGAGAGGGTGGCCTTGGCTAGTTTTTACCCATCTGACTTTTTATTCCGCTATGCCTATCAGTTAACTTAACTATTTTTTCCGTCAACTGTTCTTCTCTGTTTAGCCACCGCGCATCATATAAGTACTTTGTATTTGTCGTCTTCGTCGCACACGTTTTTGGAGCGGAACAAAGCTCTATATTCGAACGCGTCCTTTTGGCTTGCCTTGGGAGCGAATACGGGACATTCGCGATACTATTCGGGACCGAGATTGTTGGCGCTAATATTACGGGGAGGATAATCCGAATTTTGCCAAACGACTTACAACAGCTACGACAAACCAGCGTACCGATTAGAAGGGTTTAGAACAAAAGGATGTGCTGCATCGAACTTTAAATAAAAGCAATTAACATTGTAGTACTTATACCGCCAAACAACCAACTCATAAAGTGTTGCGATCCTTCTGTCCTCAACCTTTATTTGTCAACGAAGGTTTATTTGGATAGCAAGATGTTCGATAACCTGTGTGATACCACTAAGACAGAGGTGGGGCACTTTTGTGGCTATGTTATGCTCTCCGTGGCAAAATCATGCAGCCACTCCACCTGTTACCAAAGTTCCCGAAACCATCAGGTACAAATTCATTTTTATTAGCAAACGAACAAACTTCTATGAACACCAGTCAGCCGAATTTTGTATGAATTATCCACCTCATCATCATAGACAGCAATATATCAGAGGGTTTCGCGGATACTTAGCGGTCATACAGTCATGTAGAAAAGGCAAGCTTCGGTCAAGATGAAGAAGAAGAAAAGGGATGGGCTTTAACTATTGAAAATAATCACGTCCACATTTAAACACCCAACATCAAACTGTCTACACCTTACAAACAAACAGCCGAACTATTAGTGCAATTAAGACCTCGTTAGCAAAACAACTTTCTTACGGTCTTCATTGCCCAACGTCATTAAATGTATTTACTTCATAGACAACTTGACCAAACAACGAAAACCTTCAGGTCACTAAGTCCGATTAATCGTCATCACGCCTGTAGTCTCTAGCCACCGACTGTGAGTTGCGATGGCCACGGCCCGGTAAACGAATTCGACCTGCGGGGGCTAACATCTTGGTGTACTTCCGTTCTTTGCGATAGATCATTTGTTTACCTCGCATCTTATGTCAGTCAGTTGCATCATCAACAAAGAGTTCTCGGTGTGACAGACGATTGGTTGGCATCCTTAGTACATGACCTAACCATTTAAGTTTGTGTCAACACACGGATTAAATAGAAGAACTCGCTTGGCAATCACTGCCAAATACCCACTTCCTAACCTCTTCGTTGCCTACTCGTTGGTATCTTCCGACACGAACGGCCTTCATTTCCATTTCCTTAGTACGCGAAGGAGCATACGATTTTGTTGCTGTCCACAGAAAAGGACGTGGGGCCTGTTATCGCGTTCATCTTCGAACTGCTTCTCTCAAATCCGGAGTTGCGGTACAGAACTATATCATGTGTGGACCATTCAGTTGTTTCTCCCTATTCAAACCCTGGTCAGTTGTATTCATACACGTCATGTACCGGTTATCCAGATTGTCTGGCCGAACTGGTGTTTCGTTGGTCCTGTCATGGTGTGCACGGACAGTTACCGGGCGCACGTCAGTTTTGGCTGCATCATCGTTTTGGTTCAATGAATGGTAACTACTCCTCACAGCTTTCTCCGCCTACCTTGCTTTCTGCATGTCGAACACACATTCGGAGATACCTCGTTAGACGTATACGTGAGTCTGAAGATTTTGTCTCGTTGAGCAGGAATTTTATCTTTGATATTGTCGTTGACGTTATTAGGTAACAAATCTCTTTGTACTTCGATCCTGTATATTTAACGTTTTTTATTGGTTAGATTAGCTTTCACTTCGTCAAAACAAGCGCTCCTTTGATTTTCGCTTTCTCATCTAAAGTGAACTGTCCTTTCTTTCGTTTAACTGTTTTCTTGTTGGCGATCAACGGTTGTCTTATTTCTGGATCCGAAGACCGTTTCTTGAGTTGTTCCCATCGCGAAGGAATCTTACAGAAATCCGTGAACGCAGGATGTAAATTGATGAACACTTATCTGAGACATTTACTGCTTCAGGTAGTATTCACCAGAATATTCATCTCCTTCGTTTTTGATCAAATCTGTCAAGGACAGCATTGTACATGGTGCCCTCATTGACTCCATTGATCTTAGTTTAAAATTGACTCTCGATAGCAAAGCGAATGACAGAATACGCGAATGCCCTTGTTTCGTCTAGCCAGTTCATCTAAAGCGTGTGGCCTGCAGGAATGTAATACAAGGCCGGCCTAGTCTGTGTGCAGTATATTTTGCATAGATTGTGGCTTCAAGATCAGAGCGTTTCATGTACCGTGATTGTGCACAATGCACATGAAACTGTTGACTGTTTCACTCATGTGCCGAGCCTTTCCGCATCAAACTACAGTACTGCTGAAGAGAAATCAGTGAAACCAATGCATACACATGTTGCTTTCGTCATTTCCAGCATCAAAAATTGTACCTAGTTGTGACCGACTGAAAAAAAGGTGCAACAGCTTTGTGAGTAGAAAACTGCTTGATCGTGATGAGAACACACCTGTACTTCCTGTGTGTGACGATCGTTGTCAGTTAGCCCCATCCACTGAAATAACCTCGTGGACAATGTGATAACTTTCTAGCACACTATACGGAAAACTCTGGATGCGCTATCAGTTGCCCAGCTAATAGGAATGCGTAATGTGTACTGGTCGATTTAATTAGTCTGTGTGCTAGTATGACATTTAGCGCATCCGGACATTGTTCGCTACTACCCCCGACGGTGGGTTGGCACTTATGTAGTCATAATATATAAAGACTGCCATTTCGATGTATGAAATCTATCAGATTAACTAGCCGGTTTGGGAGCATTGTGATCAATACTATTGGAAGTTACATCGTGCATCAGCACATAGCGTTTCAGTATCTACACCATCATTAGCTCTTCTAATTCATCCATCTTAAAAGCAACCCAGCTACGAAAAATCTGGGCTTCGAATGAGTTCGAATCAGCGACACTAACAGAATACCCGAACGTAACAAGCACTCCAGATACAGCGGATTTACTGCTCAATTAGGATTTATCATACGCTTCACTCATTGCACAGTTATCTGAATGGGTAGTTGGGTCAAAATGAGAAATTTCGGAGCTCGTCGTGTCATCGTGTCTCAGCGCTTGGGCGTGCTGCCTCTGTCTATAGTTCGAATTTATCCGAAGCTCAGGTTTATCCCAGCTGATTATTTCTCAAATTATCAGACTAATTATCAGTGATATCTTACTTTAGTTAGCCTTCGTTTCTTGTTTGCATTTTTTGGACGAACTGCGGCTTATATCAATGCCACGTAATCTAGCTCACTGCCATATTTGGCTTACGCTGTTCTCTTGTCCAAATGGTTATGGGCCAGCGTACTCGGTGCCTCAGAACCTACCCCATTCTTGATGTTATCGTTTCGCGGTTACTCCAGGTACAACCTGGAACCGCAACTGATACAACGCAAACCACTTGTGATGACATATGTGTCACTGTTTTTTTTATTTTGGTCATTGTGACGTGCTAATGCAGAAGTGAGTCCCATCGGCGTTCTTAATTTGCATGCCCATGAAAGTGTGTAGTAATCAAAAGAGGAGAGTTCAACTAACCTCACTGCTGTATCCCAGCCGGATTGGAGGAGTACAGTGCTGTCGCGCCAAAGATAAAGCGAATGTGGTACAGCGCTTTTATCACATGGAGATGGTGCCTGCAATGTCTGACAACAATGTGCCACCTAGGTGCAAACGTGCATAGTTGGCTTTTGACAAACGGTCATCCAGAAGACAACCACTTAGTGATTTTCGCTTGTCTTTAACACTGACTTGAAGTCCCTCGCACGTCATGTTGAAGGCGCATGATATGGGAAAAGTCTGAGCATTTTTATCTCCAGGGTATTTTTCTTTGTGACTGGTGCTGTAGTGGCGTTTTGTTTGAAACCGGGTTGTACGAATTTACAGTGTCACTTGAGACTGGCTTGGCCGGAATTTTTTTGCCCAGTGTTAACTGACGCCGAACAGGATAAGTAAAATCTCAACCATAAGCTGATTATCCTCTGAACCATGTGAAGGCCAACCAGCGTAGTGACGCCGAACCGGAAACTACGTTGTAAATTTAGATTGATAATGGATTGAAGAGGAAGAAAAGATGTTTAAGTATACCAAAACTCTTACCCCTAGTACCCTGTGACAGAAGCGGGTATGGCATATAGGTTATTTCGCTATATCAACCGAGTCTGTCGTTACTCATGGCGTTGTTGCACTATGTTTTAATTGACAAGGCAGTGCTCTCCCTACTATTTTTTGATAGTCTTTCAATGAATACATTTTCAGAGAGAAAGCTGTCACATTTACTCACCCTAAGCCGCTGATAGTTATAACGTGCGTATCATTTTATATAATCCCAGTATCTTCCATCAAGCCCATCTGCCATCAGAAGCTTGAGTTAGGTGTTGCTTACCAGCACAGATCGAAAATTTATATCATGAGCTTTGTTTCGACTGGTTGTATCCGACAAATCGATCCAGCCTGACACCATGGAAAGTAATCTGCAACAGATAGAACTTAACACTGAGCAGGACGAAGTTTGCGTGCTGGTTCTGTTGGATGACTGACCAAAAGGGAGAAAGAGATTACCAGCAGAATTGAAGCTATTGATTTTACTAGAGGAACTCGCACTTCAGGCTTATCTGGCTCTTACTGGAAGTGACCTACGGGTTTCAAATGCACTTCAGAACTGTGCAATTAGAGAATAACAGTGGTATTAAAGCGGAACGTCAACATAAGTTTTGAATTAGTCTGTTAAACCACATCTGGAGGTATGTATTCCCTGATGTTCAATATGCGTACATCTGATGCCTGCCATGAAAAAATCTATTAGTGGTGACTGATTATACGAGTCCGATCGTTGCCTATTGATCCTGAAACACTACAGTATCAAAACGTATGTGACGTGTTGCATACACTCGTGGATAAACGAGTCGACAATGACAATTAACGTTAAAGGGAACCTAGTGTTGCAAACGTCACTTAATCGGTGCTGCCTAAACATGAAGGTTCGCCGGTTTTTACTCGTCACACTTTTACGCGCTGACGAATACGAATTATTTTTCACATTATTAATATCCACGTGAGTCTACACATCCCTTGACCTGAGTGGTCATCATGTTGCTGGCAAAACGGACGCACTGTACGTACACGTCGCTTAATCAAAGTAGCTACATTTTGAAGACGGTGAGCTAACTAATTCGGACTATTTTGCCCGTCAGACAAAAGTTACAGGTTATTGTGGTTCACAACGGCAGCGAGTCGATACAGTGTGCATCTGCATGATAAGAATCAGAAAAGTGCACGTTCCAATTGCAGATGTACAATGAGGAAGATTAATTCAACGTCAGGAGACCGAAACTAGCCCACAGCAGAGATCAGTGGGAAATGGTAACTGTACGCGTGTATGACTAACTTTTGCATCCAAAGCAAAACGTCTTCTTAATACGAGCTTTTTTGTTGATAAAGAAGGACTTAGGAATTTTTTTCGAAGTGTTTCACAAACGATAGCGATAAGTTGTTTAAGTTCCACAAGACGACATACCACCACCTCAGGCGTAGTAGTTGTCAGATTTGAGTTCAGCTCTCAACCTCTCTTATAAGACCCACTTGGTGCCTTTCAAAAGGACATCTCTTGTTTATTTAGTTGCTATAGGTGAAAAGTTGTTTTCTGAGGTTGTCAGTAATAGTTTGCTGGCTTCATTGACTAGACAATAACTGTACGATTTGGTAGATTTTTAGGCTACAGGTGTGATGTCCAGAAGGAGAGCTCACTGACGACGGATACTACTGACTTTTGTGTTGTCAGTCTTTAACGTAAATGAACTTCCCATATTCGATAACAGTGAAGATCATGACTTGTATGTTCAGACGAAGGAACCGATTTTCTTGCCAGTCGTTTCTCCATTTGGGAAGGAGAATGTGCTTTTCAGCAAGACTATACACCCAGGTTATGCGCTGTATACCGCAAAGATGACTTCGTAGGTTTGTAATTTTGGACTGGTTAGCCTATAATCATGATGTTGATCCTATGGGAAAGCTGTACTGTCGATTAATCCTCCAATTGTGTAGAGATGTCTAGAGTTACAGCCCGACGGTCAAATTGACCGTTGCTGTGGCACTAATGTGGAAAAGTTGAAAGATATATTAGAGTGATAGGAAGGTAAGGTGAACCGGGTTCTCCATGATCCAATTATTAAGTTCATCGAAACGCCGTGTTGAGATTTTGGAACTGAATTTTATCAGGTTATGGTGAAATAGCGACCACAAGTCGATCTGGAAAACGCACTGATCGACCGGATTTAGTTTTCTAGGTGCTTGTTTCAGGTAGTGTGTGCGAGTCAGTTGGAGTAGATTCCTCCATAAGTCGCGCTGGAATGAGACGATCGATCAATATATTGTTGCGAGATGCACCAACATCCAACGTGTAATGTTTGTCCGAGCGATTCAGAACACGACACGGACCTTTGCACGCCAGTTGTAGGGATTCGTGGGGCTTGTCACAGCGGACAAATACGTGCGAACAGTCAGTCACTTTGTTAGGATATTTGGTGGGTTTGCTTTGAAGTCGTGGCGATTGATAGGCTAACTTGGACCTGAAATACTGCAAGCGACTTACGTAGCTTGTCGGATCAGCAGAGGTTGCATTGTTTGAATAGGTTAGTAGCTGACCAGGTAAACGCAAGCTGGTGCCATAGGTAAGTTGTGCTAGGGAGCATTGACTGTCAGCACGAACAGAATTGCGTAATCCAAGAAGCACAAGCGGTAGTTGATCAAACCAAGCGGTTGGATCTAGTTTGGTTGTCAAAGCACCCCTTGATGTCCGCTGAAATCTTTCGACCATTCTGTTGGTTTGTGGATGGTACGCTATGGTACGAATCCGTTGAATTCCAAGAAGACGTGTGAGTTGCTCGAATAAATGAGACTCGAACTGGGAGCCGCGGTCCGTAGTTATAGTGGATGGTATGCCAAAGCGTGAAATCCATCCTACTACGAATGCTGTTGCTAGGGTTTGAGTAGTGGTGTCACTGATCGGAAAAACTTCTGGCCACCGAGTAAATCTGTGGATACACGTAAAGAGATATCTGAAACCTTTCGATGGTGGTAAGAGTCCAACAACGTCAATGTGCACTTGGTCGAAGCGAGCATCAGGTGACGGAAATGATCCAAGTGGAGTGACGGTATGACGATGAATCTTCGATTGTTGACAAGCCAAGCAGAAAAGCGTCCGGTCGCCAATGTCCTTGTTCGTGCTGAACCAAACGAGTCGTTCAGAAGTAAGTTTCCTGGATGTGACATGTGAAGGGCATCGAAAACAGTTTTCCGCAGTTCTTTTGGAACGATAGGTCTCGGTGATCCCGCAGAAAAATCACAAAGAATTAATACTCCCCGATGTGTTATTTGCTGAGCGTTCATTAAGCTCTTGTGTTTATATGTGTCAGGATCGCTAGTTTGAAGTTTAGCCATATGCACAAAGTCGACGGAGCTGTTGAACGGGATGTTTGTCAGTTGGACTCTCGGTAGAGCGTCGGCTACCGCGTTTTGCTCTCCCTTGACGTATCGGGGGTCCGATGTGTACTGGGAAATATAATGCAAGTGACGTAACTCTCGTGGTGAATAGCGATCAGGTTTGGCCGACAGGACGTTAATGGTTTGTGGTCGGTAAAAACAAAAGGTGTGTCCTTCAACAAAGTGACGGAAATTTTTGACGGCCAAATAGATTGCCAGTAGTCCACGGCTGAATGCACTGTAGCGAGTTTGTGTTGGCTGTAAAGATTTGGAGAAAAACGATACAGGTTGCCACTTGTTATCAACCAATTGCTGGAGTACAACTGCAACAGCCAAATTTGATGCAACAGTAATCATACTGATAGGAGCGGAGGCATTCAAGTGGTGAATTGATGTTGCATGTGCAAGAATCTGTTTTATTGAGTTAAACGATTTGATTGATGTCTCAGATAATTCCAAGAGTTTATTCCGTTTGGAACTCGACAAATCAGTAAGTGTGTGTCAGCGGGGTTAGGTAGGAAGCGGCGGTAGTAGTTAACCATACCAATAAAACGACTAAGCTGACGTACCGAAGTTGGTTGAGGAAAGTCCTTGATGGCAGCCACATTGGCTGCAAGCGGATGTACACCAGTGGGGTTGATATGGTGTCCAAGAATGTCCAGTGATGATACTCCAAACTGACACTTAAAACGATTGATGTCAATGTCAAAATCGCTCAAGCGTTGAAAAACTTGGAACAAGTGTGTGCGGTGTTCATCGGACTGGAGCTAGCGATCAGAATATCATCGATGTATGGATGAACGAAATCCAAACCAGGTAGCACTTCGTCTATCAGGCGTTGGAAAGTTTGTGTTGCATTTCTTGGCCCAAAAGATCCGCAAAAATTCAAACAATCCAAATAGCGTGGTGATTGCAGTTTTCGGAATGTCTTCTTCTGCCACAGGAATTTGATGGTGAGCCCGTATCAGGACGATTTTAGAAAATATACCCTTGTCGTGCATGTCAGATATGATATCATGAATGTGTGGGACAGGATAACGATCTGCAACGGTGACTTGGTTGATACTTCTATAGTCTCCACATGGACGCCAGTCACTCGAGTCTTTTTTAGAAAGCATGTGGAGTGAAGAAGACCACGGACTTTTCCAAGGTCGAATGATCCCAAGTTGGAGCATGTGATCGAATTTTTTGCGGGCGACAGCAGGTTTGTCAGGAGGTAAACGTCTGGACCTGGCAGCTACTGGTGGACTACGAGTCGAGATATGGTTAACAGTTTTGTGCTTAATGGACGATTGCTGGAAATTGGGATTAAGTATTTCAAGAAAAGCAGTGAGGCATATTCTGGGTGAGCTTCAGTAAGTGTAACTGATGGACGAAGAGAATCAACATTTGCCGATTGACCTGTGACAGTCAGGTTGGTGGTTGGATCGAGTAATCGGCGGTGTTTCACGTCTACCGAGAGACCGAAATTGTTGAGAAGATCTGTCCCCAAAATTACAAATCGTACATCAGCAATAAGAAATATCTATCTCCAGGTGTGTATCAAGCCAACGGACATTGTTACGGAACGTTGGTCGTAGGTCTGAATGGAAGAACCGTTGGCAGCTTTGAGTGTTGAGATTTGATCTTGTGATGTGGCGGGAAGAACACTGACTTCAGCTCCTGTATCAATAAGGAATTTGACCACTTTCCTTGTCAAGTATGAAAAACAGGCGACTTGAAGTTTGAAAACCAGCTGAGTTTGTCGCAGAACTCAACTGGTGCTGCCGTTTCCCGAGTGGTTGAGAGTCTGAGAGAAAGCACATGGAGTAGTGCGACGTTTTGCACTAGTGCCAAATTTACAATGATAAAAGCATACTCCATCTGTCGTATGAGTTTTGAATGGGGATTTGTTCAACGATCGACTGCGTGAACGAAGATGAGCAGTCGGTTGTGAGTGTGACTGGGACAAGTGCGCTGTCAACTGGTTCAACTGAAGTTGAATTTGTTGAATAGTCCGTTGCTGTTCATGGAGCAAGAACATGAACGGTGTTGCGTCAGTGGAAGTGGATGCAAAGTGAGTAAATCCAGTGGCGCTGTTAGTTGACATGACTTCGATTACCTTATCCGCCGATCAAGCTAGGCTGTCTAAACTATGATCGCGAACAAGCGAAAGTGCTACTTGCACGGGACTTGGTAAGCGTTGAAGAAACAATTGTTTCAGTAAACGTTCATCTGTGGGTTTGTCACCTAGTAAAGATCGCATGTGACGAAGCAGTTGGGAGGGACGGCGATCACCGAGCTGCACATCGTTGAGCAATTGCTGCAGTCGTTTGTGTTCTGACATAGATACCCGATTTAGGAGCTCCTGTTTCAGAATAGCATATTGGGTAACTGCTTCGGGGTTGGCAATAATGTCTCGGACTTCGTGCATAGTTTCTGGTTGAGGTTCACCAACCACGTAATCAAACATAGTGGCCTGTTTAGTTATACGATGTTTACGAAGAATAGATTCAATTTGCAGAAACCACAGAGCTGGGTCCGATTGTCAGAAAATGGGAAGTTTGACCGACAGAGGTGACACGAATAGGTGCTCAATTTATCATATTACAAGCGTTACGTCGATGACATTAATATTCAGTCGATCTAAACAGGTGATAGATAATCTGGTGCAAAGTCTAAATAGTTGTCACCCTAACTTGAAGGTTACTTGTAAATTTGAGGTCAACAACTGTCTGCCATTTCTAGATATACTCATAAGTCGTCGAGAAGATGGCTCGGTTAAAAGAACTATCTATAGGAAATCTACGTGGTCCGGTCAATAGTTGTACTTCACCAGCTTCACACCGGTCCAGCATAAACGAATATTAGTGAATACGCTTTTTACACGGGCAAGGCAAATCTGTACGCATCACAGTCTTGCGGAAAAACTAGATCTGATTACTTCTGTCCTACAGTCAAATGGTTACCTCAGAAGGTTCATAGATAGACACAGTGGACAAAAAGCACCATTCGAAGAAGTGGTCACTGTAGAGAAAAAGAAGGTCTACATAGAACTGCCTTTTAAGGGTGTTTATATCATGCACCAAACAACACAGCGGTTGAGGAATTCGATCAAGCGAACTTTCAATGCCACTGAACTCCGTGTAATCGCTCGGACTCAGAAGTTACCGGTGTCTTCAGTGAAAGATCAGCCTACCGGTGCCACTTCATATTGTATTTACCAATTCGTATGTAACTGCGGAGAAAGTCACTTAGGCAGAACCGAGAGATGCCTGAGCTCCAGAATGAGGGAACATCTACCTAATTGGGTGCAGAAGTCCATGTTACCGGAGAACGGTAATGTTACTGAAACGCGTAAACAGCCAGCTTCCTCAGTCGCTAGACACATCCTGACCACTGGTCTCGTTATCGATCCATCTTGTGCATTCAGAGTCCTGTTACGTCATTCTAACCCAAGATTCTTACGGTTTGCCGAAGCAGTAACAATCAACCGACACAAGCCATCTCTCTGTGGTCAGAAACAACTGTTCATGAACTTGACTCTTCCCTGGACTTAATGACCTAACCTAACTCGCTTATTGGTTATCCACTCCTCTAGTTGTTAGCTATAAAAAAAACGCACTCGTATTATTGTAAATTTGGTACTGAAGAGTCAATACGAAATGCTTGCATCTACCAGTGTTCGTGTTCTAACTGCTTTGTTCAGTGTTCAAGGGAACAAATTGTTTCAAATAACGATATCTCGATGATAGTCAATGAAAAGCTTAAGTCAAATGGTTTGGATCTTTATTATTGGGATTAGTGTACAAGCTTAATTCAATGGCGCTCGTCCGGACCATGTCCTGTCCTGTTCAGTTGTGTTGTTCTCTGTTCCGATCCGGGCCCAACCGCGTCATGCGTGCCCGTGTGTCGACCGCACTGAATCACATTCAGTTAGAGCGTCCCAATTGGCTGAGTGTGCAGCTGATGACCGCGTGCGTGCGTTCGGATGTGGAAGAGGGTTTTCTGGCCGATGGATGTGTGGGCGTGCATGTGCAGATTTGGGACAGTGAGCGTCACTTAGACTTAGGCTTGTCACGAGATGCGCCGCGTTAGAGGGCGAGACGACGGCTACAGATAACACATTACGTGGCTTAATGTTGAGAATATATTCTTAAAATTTTGGGCGGTTTTATGGTTCGTCGCAGGATGTATACTGATGTGTATCTTGTCCGTTTCTTTGCGTTCTTTCCTTGTCACCTTTTCAACTTCGTCCCCGGACGATGTAGCTCCATTATCCGTATTGCCCCCGTTAGTTATCAGGTTACGCACCTATTTGTTTACGGACTGTTAACCTTTTTACTGTTCCCTCTTTAACGGTCCACATTGTCCAGAGCTCAGTGTGATATTTTCGCATTCTCTTTCGAACTGACTTTTGTGTGTATTTCTGTAAACTATGCATAAAATTGCGTTAACGGTCTACTTAACATTGATAGTTGCTATGGCTCGGTACATATTTAAGTTACTTGTTTTTATTCATTTTTCCGAGTGTTTTTGTATTGCATTGAATATACCTGGCAGTTCACAACTTTGCTACTTAGCAAATAGTGCATGTTTCTCAACAGAATCGGTGGATGCTGTATAATTTCCGTAAATATTAGCAGGGGCTAGTATTGTCAACGGAAATTACGTTACAGAGCTAGCTAGTTGTGCCATCCCACAACAAGTTAACTCGTTTTTCTTGAGTTGAATGTACAGTCGGCAACCTCTGTGATGTATAACTAACAGGTTCTTTCCAACCACAGAATAATTAGTCTTCGCCTCGAAAACGAACACAAAACAGTATGTGTTAGTTGTCTGTCTATAGTGCAGTTTTACTTTTACGCTGGAGTAAATCATTGTATCGAAACATCCGGCAATTAAATGGGGTTTTAAAACGTATTTACGCCATGAATGATCTGAGGAACCTCTTCCGAGTTCTTAGGACTTACCAGCAAATAATGAGTATCATCTTGATCTATCATCCTTTACGTAATAATTTGACATAAACTTCAACTATATATGTCCCTTCAGTTATTGAATATTGACGATACAAATCGCGCATTATACGACTGATCATAGCGTACGCATTTACCTATGGAGTTCTAGATATACCCTTTTCTCTCAGTAGGGAATATATATGCCACGACGTGAAGGTGAACTTCAGCCCATTTTCTCGTTTGCTAGACGTATTGCCCACAGTTCTACTCACCTCACAGTTATCACTGACAACTTTAAGTAAAAAAACCGTCACAATCCGAATCGTTTTGTCGCTCTATGCATCGCACTTTATTTCTAAATATTTTACAATTGACAAACAACTTGTAAGATTGGGTTGGTGTAATCCATTTGACTGCGTGTTATAGAATATATGGCCGCCTTTTTTAACACTGTCTGCAGTTACATTCGTTTTGCCCACATTTCTTTCCTCACAGTCTCCGAGACTTCGAATGGTAACTATGTTCATTTGGTTCTCAAGTTACCAGTCCCTTCAGGGCTTAGGGACTATTTACTGTTCACCGAACTTTGGCCGTCGTCTGTGAATTTCAATTATGACTATAATGTTATGCATTGGCTATTACCGCTCGAACGATTTCGGTAACCACTGGTGATTGTCACTGTTACGTATTGTACTTTGATTCTTTTTTGCCTCACTTCTACTTTAACGCCGCTGATTTGTCAGCCATCACCACATATCTGTCTATAACTAGACCCAAAGAATTCACTATTTTTCTGTAAATTTGGGGGCTGTATTTTTTATTCATATTATTTTCCATCAGATTGAGCTTCTGATCACATTTACATTGGAATTTGTCATGTGCCCAAACCACTGAGTTGGATGGCTCAACTAAACAGATCGTCTACTACTAGCCAAGAAGCTGACCGTACATCCATTGGAGCACAAGCAGTTCATACTGATCATTCTATTTCTCATAGTGAGCTAGTCAGGTAATTAAGGTTTTTTTTGACAATGATATACTTGTTTAATCTTAAGTTGAGCTTCTATGCAGAATTGGAAGACAACCTATCAAGTAGAACACATTTGATGTCTCGATGTTAGTCATATACGATTGTGGTTACCACCAGCTGAGGACAAGCGAGCACGTCATTGGTCAACAACAGCAACCACGCATTTCAAGCGGCAAACCTCTGGAAAGCCGGACAATTATAGCACTTGATTGCTGAGACATTTACAATCTTTGTTGTTTTGGACCGAGAAGAAAAAGCGGATTTATCTTCTTGAACTGACTACACTAACTTTATTCGAAACGAACGAAAATGTGGACAATGAAAGTAACGGGGAATTTCAGACGGACTGATTCCAAAAACAGTTTGCTGTTAAGTGGTCATTGTAAACAATTATCGTGTTTCACCACGATTAGCCCCTAGTTCTCAATCAAAAAGGTGCCACTGGGACATCAGGGAATTTTCACAATTCTAAAGAAGTAGAACCATATGTGGACAGAGTACACTCTTTTATTGTGTGAACCTAATCGGGATGAGGCTGTCAAAGTCGTGTTCTTCATATGAACATGGTTTTCAGTGAATCCAGATTACTGGTTGGACAAAATCCAGTAACCTGTCGAGATGGACAGTTCTAAATGAAAGTTTTCTAATCGATCCAGATAGGTTTTTATATAATGATTGAATTCTGTGCTAACCGTTTTCCCGTCCACTGTCTATTATTTCGTCATTTCTCATGAGTTTTAACTATCACTGGTTGTCGATGAACTCAACTGGAACTAGAGCACATACGTTTGCTTTGTGTACTGAGTTGATTTACCGAGGTTTGTGGGTGGAGTGTAGCACATTGATACGCCTTTATAACATGCGGACATGTGTCAGTATGCTCTGTTACTCCCTAAGCCCATCTGATCTTGAGCGGTGGTCACAGATGTTGACTGTACGCTAGAGTGGAGGCCAAACTTAAGGTTGACGTTGAAACCTCCGGCGTTTGGATATTAACTGTTTAAAAGCAACGGCTACAAGCTAGAAGAAAAATAACAGCGGCCAAATGACGACGAAAAAGTGTGTACGTGTACTGAACCTGTGATAGATGGAGGTGTGAGGTGCTATACCATGTTTTTTTTACTCTTGTTGTTCCAAGGTGTTCTTTTTGTTAGTTCACATATCAGTGAAAATGCTTTGTGCTTCTATTTTTTTGGCTCCTCACAACCAAGCATGTATTGTGTTCGTTAGGTCTTTTATCAGGCGGTTGTGCAAAACAAAACGCACACTATATGTGAGTCATTCATATGTATGACCTCTCCGTTGACCTCAGTTATCACGTCATTTTACTCTTTGTGGTGCGCACCGTCACACTTGTTTTTGATAATATCACGGTGGCACGCTTTGTTTCACTCTACTAAGCGGACAAATAATGAGCAGAAAATGATCCAGCAACCAAGAGGTTGTTTACTTTGGAATCATGGGAGTCGTGTTTCACCCGCCGAATGCATTTTTTTACTCGGCTTCTAAACCCAAGAGTTTGTAAATGGCTTCATCGTGTTCCACTTCATTTTTCATCTTATATTATGCCACTGTAATGCATAGTTAAACACCTAACTACTTAGAAGGTAAACATTAACTATTGGTTTCAATACGGTTGTGACCCATAGCGTGCTGTAAAAATCGTGTATGTAAACCAACTACTTTCATACTGATAAGTAGAGCGCTTGCCGCGTTTGGGCATGGTGTTTCTGTCGCTGGTTCGAATTCATCCGAAGTCCAGATTTTTCGCAAATAGATCTCTTCTACTTTCATACTGTTAATCCCATCCTTCCAACTACGAGTTTAGACGGGCAACATGCCCATTTGTCGCGGACGCTTTATCAGCTGAATCACGAAGCTGTGGTGAGGGCTCAGAAATTTCACATTTGAAGTCAGTTACCCACCTAATTCTTTATGTTATATGGAACCCACCAAATGATCAAGAGGATTGACTTCAAATACAAGCTCAACTGCAACCGAAGCACAAGTGTTTATCAATTGGGTTTCTCCTAAATTATCAAATCTGATACGCTACTTATTATTAATACAGCTGCTGTGCTCATTAGTATCGTTGATGGATTCCAGCATGAATCCTTTGGACAGTCCTACCTTGACAGCCGAGCTCTTGGATCATTTGGTGGATTTCATACGATACAGACGGTTGGGTAGCTAACTGAGTCCAAATGTGGCGTGGCTTTGTAGCTCAGCTGGTGAATCACTTACCGCGTTTGATTATGCTCTTTCTGAGTATAATTCGAATCCAGCCGACGTCGGGATTCTTTGAAATCGGGTCTGTTATGAATTTGAGGAGACATAAAACACCACGTACGCGTACGGGTTATTTATCGAAGCAGCAAAGCTAAAATATCTGACTCCACAGCTAACTTATTCATTACACATATTCATTTGTACAAATGTAAAGCACAGAACAGATTCTACCACAAATCTGCTAATACAGTACTCCTCTTCTACAGTGATGACTTCGGAAAAACAAGAAAATTAGTTGAACGGGGGTGGATGGTTTGCCTATATTCCAGGAGCACACGACTAGTTTTGGTGTATAATCAGAAGAGCAGTTTTTGTGAGGTTAAGTATTTTTTATGTTTGATTTGCCACCCGACATTTCTGTATAAGCATGGTGCCTAATGATTAAAAACCAGTCTATTGGCCACATCGTTTTCGATGACTATTCAGAGGATTTTCACTCACTTAGAACATCTAAAGAACCTAGCTGCGTTTCGTGAACTTTACAAGTTTGTCAAGTTGATAACACAACCTAAAGCCTCAACTTACTTTCTGGACATTTGCAAATATCCGAAACATTCTTCTGACAATTTTAACACATTCATGTTAGTAAGACCTGACTGCAGCGGCACGTATTTGACGAACTTGTCATTGCTCGAAATCGACTTGGGGATTTAGAAATAAACTCAGTCAAATATATACATCACATGATTTATACTCGAGCAGATTTCGCCGCATCTCTACTGGTGTTTACTGCAGATGAGTTGAAATGTACAAAATTCCAAATCACAAAAGGTCAAAGTCAGTTCGGTTGCTACCACGACAGCATCAACGTCACAAATAATTATTTTTGTACGCACAAAATGGGGTAACGGTATCTGATCGCAGTGGCCTCGTAACAAAAATTAGTTTCGAGTCGAGACCAGAACACGAAATGACTTTGATGAATCAATCACATGTTGCGTAATCAAGTGATACTTGACAATCGATGACGCTGGCTCCTTCCGGGTATTTGCTTGTGTGACCGTTTGTTGAACCCATTTCGGTAAGTGTTCCGCACCCCTGGTTCCAAGCTGGCGCTCTGTTCTGCCAACATAAGATGCTCCGCATCCACATTTGTATTTATAGATTATGTTTGATTTGGCAAACTGAGGCATCGGTTGTCTAACCGGGGGCGTAGGAACTCGGACCAGTCTGTACACGATCCCTAGTTTCGCGGCTATGGAAGTGCGGACAACAACTGACCTTAAGCGTTGTTTAACTATTCGACACACATTGTCTTCCTTGAACGGCAGTCGTAAAACTACTGTCCTTTTGGGGACTGTGGATTGCGAATTATTGCAATGCTATAGAGACACAGGCACAGTTTGGGAAATTCTACGAGCAGCTTTCTGAACTTCCGCCAGTTTCAGAACATAATGGGAATTAGTTGAAAGTAAAACTTGTCGCCATTGAGCACCAATTTAAAACCACTCCTAGTCGTCAGAGATATCCTCTAACAAAGGAGTATATCGATGCTCTTAAACGCTTACATGGATCTGAAGCAGCAGTAATGGGCCGTGCAGACTACATTGACAAAATGGGTTCAGTCCTCAGTGATCCCTAACGATTTGTGATGAAGGAGAAAACTGATAATCCAGTAGTCTTAGAAAGGCGGGTTAGCAAAGAATTACAGTTGCTACTTGAAGGTAATTTTACAGACACCACCACTTTCAAAAAACCTTAAACCGTGTGGAGGATTCCTCAGATGTACGGGCTCCCCAAGGTGCACATGTCTAGAATCCCGTTAAGACCAACATTGGCTACGTCCAATTCTCCACAACATAAACTGGTCAAACGGTTGGCAAAAGTACTGAAACCGATACGAGATTCTACGACAAAGTATTGCTTGGAAGACAATTTTCATCTAGCTGCGCTGTTAGAAAACCTCAATATTTCTCACAAACACATGGCTTCACTGGACATGGAATCGTTGTTCACAAGGGGTGCTCAATGGCGACAAGTTTTACTTTCAACTAATTCCTATTATGTTCTGAAACTGGCGGAAGTTCAGAAAGCTGCTCGTAGAATTTCCCAAACTGTGCCTGTGTCTCTATAGCATTGCAATAATTCGCAATCCACAGTCCCCAAAAGGACAGTAGTTTTACGACTGCCGTTCAAGGAAGACAATGTGTGTCGAATAGTTAAACAACGCTTAAGGTCAGTTGTTGTCCGCACTTCCATAGCCGCGAAACTAGGGATCGTGTACAGACTGGTCCGAGTTCCTACGCCCCCGGTTAGACAACCGATGCCTCAGTTTGCCAAATCAAACATAATCTATAAATACAAATGTGAATGCGGAGCATCCTATGTTGGCAGAACAGAGCGCCAGCTTGGAACCAGGGATGCGGAACACTTACCGAAATGGGTTCAACAAACGGTCACACAAGCAAATACCCGGAAGGAGCCAGCGTCATCGATTGTCAAGTATCACTTGATTACGCAACATGTGATTGATTCATCAAAGTCATTTCGTGTTCTGGTCTCGACTCGAAACTAATTTTTGTTACGAGGCCATTGCGATCAGATACCGTTACCCCATTTTGTGCGTACAAAAATAATTATTTGTGACGTTGATGCTGTCGTGGTAGCAACCGAACTGACTTTGACCTTTTGTGATTTGGAATTTTGTACATTTCAACTCATCTGCAGTAAACACCAGTAGAGATGCGGCGAAATCTGCTCGAGTATAAATCGTGTAATTCCAGTCTTTTGTCTGCTCCATTCATTTTTTCAACCTGGAAATTGTTGTTTTCGATATGTACGTCGACTGAATCGTTTGGTACACAATGAAGCAGGAAGAAAGTCTGACAAACTCTTTGGTCGATGAAGCCATGAAATTATCTACTCCGGATAGGCTTTCCCGTGATTTGAGTAAGCCGTGCAGTTGCCTAGCTGCCGTAAAATGGGGTCTTATTTTGTAATTATTTTATTTGGAGCAGCAAGCTTCTTTCACGCTCCCCTATCATAATCGAAGGAACGCATATGTTGCTGTGTAGTAACATCGGCTGCAAATTTATATCATGTAGATTACATACATTAGATAATCAGTGACAGACAGCGAGTGTATACACCCACGTTTACATCACACCTTGTGTAATCAACACCACGGCAACCGGATTGGTTATCTCGACCACTGCTTCAGCCATTTCGGCATGCGGTCCTACTCGCTAGGTTAGTCGCCCATTTGTTCTGTCAACGTGACCTAACACTTCAAGTGGAGTGGTGCGCGATGTAGAAGGCAGATCAGCTGCGTCCGTGGTTGATATAATCGCTCCTTTAGCGATTCAAATTAGGTGCAACTTGACAGCCGCATACGTTCGAGCTAGGGCGGACTAGTTTGTGCATGAGGTCATTCCAGTTAGTTCCCTTTGATCTGTAAAGTCAACAGAAATATAACCCTCTCAAAACATCCGGATCGGGTTGGTGTTCTTGCTAAGGTCCTGGTAAACCCGAACTATTTCCTCGGAGTAGTCATTTCTCTTGACATCCTCCGTGGTACTGGTAGCTTACTAAAGGTTTAAATACGCCTGGCTCTATGACACGGGTTCTTGGTGGAATTGTAGTTGAATGCAATCGGATTAAAACTGAAGAACTGAAAGTAGCGACCACCGCGTGCTGTTCTATGATCGACTACTTATCGTTCGCATTTCTGGTACTGAGTACGTCGGAGAAAAACTAAACTGTTGTCCAGTTTCACGCGAGGGATAAATTCGAGTGATTAGCGTTAATGTTGAGAGGCGCGTTTCTTAAAGAGACAGAGAAAATGAGTCGTGCAACACCGCCTGATCCGTGGTCGGAGATATTATCTTCCAGGTTGTGCAAACCTTCGGGTAAAATAGAATGTCAGGTCCTGGTATTTCGGTTCACACTTGTTGAAACAAAACAACCGTCGGGTGAATAGCATGGTATTGTTTCAATGCAGTAGCAGCTATGAGATCGGATGCCTATACTTTTCTATTTTTTGTGAAATGTATTTATTGGTTTAGTTGTTGACCCTTCATAACCTCATTCGTCTTCACTCCACGACCACCATGCATGGCAATTGGATTTGATTCGCAGTGTGTCCTGATTATCTTTTATGTTGAGTGCCGGCTCTATTTGTTCGCAGCCTCCGTAGTCTAGTTTTTGATAAAGCGTTTTGGTGCTGCCATCTCTGGTTGGGGATCTGTTTGATCGAATGAGTAATTGTAGCAAGGACAATCCAATAAATGGGCCGATTGAGAAAAAACCTAGAATGACCAACCTCATTGAACTGAACTTCGCTCACAATTGCTAACAGTTCGGCAACGTTTTCATGAGGCAACCGTGTAGACCACTGCGCCATCGACTTCACGTCAAACATGATCGAATCGGTATATTTGTATTTACAACCACTTTCGCCTGCAAATGATGTTGAGGTTGTCCAATCGCCTCGAGAGGAGTCATAATAACCATAACCCCACGGCTTGCCATTATCTCCCAATCGAAATCGCAAAGGTCATTAAACTTGTTGGGCGGTTTGTGGATTCTTGGCGTGAGATTTTTGGTTAATATGAACTGAATATGACGGCCATCGCAAGGATATACACTACTAACGAGCTCCGACGAAAACAAAACTCGAGCTCACTGTTTTTCTCGACAGGGCTTGGCTGAATGTCACAGCTACGATAAGTTGTGAGTGCTGTTCAGTTCATATTGACTGGAAATTCTTTATTACTCAGTAACAATCATAATATAGACGTACAGTTTGCACAGCAAATCATCACTGTTATCTACGATTCTCCGCTGGATTCTGATTAGAGCTAAATTCATACGAAAATTTAGCTATCCTATAGAGAGAAATATTTGTAAGGGAAGAATCAACATTGGTGGAATACATTACTTGCGCATTCACCGAAACGTTTTGTAAGGTCTGCCAGGTAAGCCTTTGTGAGAAACACACTGAGGATGAGGTCCAATACAGAAACGATTTCTAAACAAGCTGTGACAAGTCATCAACTTGTTTTAGTTGACTCACTCCAGATAACTGTGAGAAACGGTAACCAGAAATAGCCGACCCTTAGCAAAACAATGTTTATTCAAACGTACCAGATGGTTCTCTGTACACACAAATGGCCGAGACAACCTATCGGATTGTCATGCTCCTGATTAGATATCTGATGTGAGTATATGCGTGTCCTTTTACTGTTTCTCCGTATCTGTTATATAATATATATATATATATAATATAGAGAGAGGGTTGATGAAATTCATCCTTTTTAATCAGTTCCTCAGAGTGGATGCGTAATCGTCACCAAAAGTGGGGTGACTTTCTTCTGAAACACCTGGTACTCCAAATTAGGATAGCCGGCTGCTAACTTTCCGCACCATTCTTCACCTACTTAAAATCATCAAACAGCTTTCCAATGCGTAAGAGATCACTTCAAAAATTCACAGAACGGTTAACCTGTTTCCGTCGCAAGTGAATAGGTTTTCCTATTGATGTTCCTTTCATCTGCATTGAATACTTGTAATCCGATCGACTTGGTCATCACCCCAACAACTTATCTAGCCATAGACCTTGCCGTAAAACTGTTATCTCCAACTTGTTGGGCATTCACTCGGGCCCTTTAAAATGTTGTGTCAGATATTGGTATACTTCTGCTACGTTTCCTGGTAATTTACTGATGCAATGATGTAAGACACTCCTACGCATCGGCATTCACGTAGGGCCATCCGTTTGCTCTGGGTACCTGAATCCTGTTGATGTTTTATCTGGTCTTTCCGCCGTCAGGTAATCAATGCGTGTTCTGTGAGCCTTCAGACACTTCGTTACGTATCTCGCTGGTGTCGTGTACTTCCATCCGTGCGATTAGCTATCTTCTTCTCTCTCAGTCATCACTTTCAGCTAGTTCGGCTTGACGTGGCTTCTCCGTAAACAATCTAAGCACACTCGCCAACGATTGGTGTGCTCGGAGAATCCATCTTGGTAGAAATCGGAACGTTTGTATGATATCGCAAAACCGTCAGTAATAAGAACAAACTTGTTCTACCAACACGTAGGAACCAATATTGGTGTTTGGTAGACGTCCACTGGTGGGCCTCTGCTTGTAATTTCTAGTGAAAGTAGATCAACTTGATTGTCTTGAGCATTTCGCAGTAAACTGCGTCCAACATCCCAGTTGCCTGTCGTGTTTCTTCCCTACTTCTCGTAACCCACATTATGTGGAGTGAAGGCAACTATACCCGGTCACTGCGTGAGAATGTTATTTCTAGCATGTGGCTTGCATATCACGTATTCCTTTCAAGGCTTTCGTAGCTGGGCACATGCTAGTCATCATGGAAGCGTCATCATATTATTAGCATGCGAGTTAGTCGAATCGACCCGAAACATGGGAGATCACGAAAAGCGTGTATTTAGCGTCAAAATATACTTACATCCTTAGCAGATAATGAGTCTGTACTATCAACTTTGTTGAATGTTCGATTGCAGTGTTAATACTATTTCAAGTTGAATATCTGCCACAATTGATCGCAGCCTTCCTATTCTCACAGACTTTCCAGTAGGCCCCTTTCGAACAGCAGAAGCACTAGACTCGAGTTTCGCTCCCATTACAGCTCGTTAGTAATGCATATCTTTGCCACTGCCGGGACTAGAACTCCGACCACACTTTTCATGAGGCAACCGTGTTTACCACTGTGCCATTGACCTCACATTATTGTTAAGAACAGTTTGAATAGAACACAATTACCAACAGATAACGATCTACATGCACCCACTAAAAATGGTCAACCTAGGCCATTACTGGTAGTCGACGTATGCATTCTTTTGGAAACGCTCAGTTCCACCGCAATGTTTTCTCCTCCAAGTAGTAAGCTTTCGTCCAGTGATGAGTCATGCTTCTCTGGAGCTGAACACAGAAAATCGGTGTAAAATTGGATGATAATCCATTGCATGGGGTAGTCGCCGCTTTACTGCAGCGGTCACTAACTGTCTTAGTACACGACCTACATTTTCGATAGAGCTTCATCCTCGCACTTAGGTTACTGATATTGTTGATAAACTTTTGCCTGTAAGTTCTAATAGCTCTTACTTTTATACAATCGTGGTTTCATATTAACGGCGGACATGCAAGGTAGATCATGGTGAAGTCCAAGGTCACTTCTTGCTTCAGTGTCGTTTGTCAGCAGGCTTGAGAATCCTAGTTCACCGAGATGGATCGGCTGCAGAATATAGCAATAACACTCCGTCAGTTTCAAAAAATTGGCTAGTCTTGTAGCGTAGCCGAAAATCGCGCGCTTGTCAATAGAATACTTTTCGTTTCCTGGGTGTGATCTTCACGCACGTCGAACAGTCTCTGTTGAAGTTGATAGCAGTATTTTCAGTTTGTAGGACATTTATGTCAAACAGTTTTTCAATTGATCTCTAAGTTTGCAGCTTATCAACCACTGGCATATATCAGTTCATCTGATGTTGGCAGTTTTTTAAACGTTTTTAGAAAGTGGACTCCAGTTCAGCCAAAGATACCTCAGTACTGTTCTCAGAAGTAACGTTTAATGTTGAGAATATGGTGGCTTCTACCCCTTCACAGGTTCTGCTTCTTTTCTAAAAGATAATATAGTTTTGCTTATCAACAATCGCTTTTATCAGGAGACTGACGGTCCTCAAGGTAAAAGTTGAAGCAAAAACCAAACTCAGTGATATTTATCGATTGCAAGAGGATGCACACGATTCATGTGAATATCGGACCCACGGAACATTGTTCTAATCTCATTTGCAGCATTTTAGACCACTGTGAGATGAACCCATTTTTAACACACACACAAATAAAGCGGAAACAGTTCTCTTATCGTGCTCCAGAAGATGTCTAAATGAAACTGGATTGTCAAGGTTTTTGACAAACAGGCTTAAACAAAAAACAAACTTGATCTCCAACATGTCACATGGGCTGTGCACTCACGGTTAATGTAGAATCACGACAAACCTACGTATAATTGATCTGCAACACGGTCAGTGTAATTGTTGTTCACTGTTACTATGCTTTCCAGTAAACGGCATATCATTAACGCCGGCGTACTAATTGTCTTGGGTCGACAGATAAAATTAAATCTCAAATTTAGGTCGGTGAAGTAGTAGGGAATCATTTCTCTAGGGAATTGGCATCAGCCGATCAAATAGGCGGAAGTATATGGCAGTTGTGTACTGAGGTGAACACCCATTCATGTCCTCATCGATAAGACGAGGCAACACAATCTTGAAATATGCAGTCATTTTGGTGCGACAATACTGAAACTGATTGTTCGTGCAGTCCGAACTATTGACAGTGTGGCCAGGAAAGGTTAATTTATCCTAATAAATGGATTGCGAAGAGCACAACGATAACTTATGAGAGTGGACAACCGTCAGCGACTTTGATCAACAGAGGTTGCTCACATGCTGGTTAGATACAATATATCAATATCTAAAGTGGTGATCCTTGTTAAGCAGCTATTTTTCAATAGATCCAGGGATGGCTACCTATGATAAACCTGAGTAGTATTACCTGTTCCTGTTCCATTTGCAATCCTACTGAATGCGAACGACGTGACCATGGTAATTTTTCCTGTTTACTATATGTTCCAATCCGAGACTGTCTTGCTTCAGCGACAGCTAAACTGGGCAGGCTGATTATTTGTTCGTAGCACCAGTGGCATACGAATCATTCTACAACATCTCCATCTACTATAAATCGGATTCACACGGGAGAACTAAGGTCTTCTAGAGTGAGTTACGTTTAAACATTTGTGCTAGCACAATACGATCACAGAAGGAACTTCTAGCATGAAAGTCTGGAGCAAAAGTGGCATACTTCCTATCACGTTCGGCAAGGTGTGACAGTAGGATCAAACATGCTATGAAATTCGACCTGCTCTGGTGCTGACATGGACATTAAGTAGAGCTGTTTCAAAGATAACCGCATGTACTGCACTCGCTGGCTTCATTCTCTGTTGAGTTGACAGCTTACACCTAAGTTTACGCAAATTGACAGTATTAGACATGTGTGACAACGAACGCCTTGTATTGTAAAATCTGAACTGTCGGTTAGCAACGCGTAAAGTTCGCGATCAGCGACGAATGCAGGTTTGTTCAGTATACCAATCCGGTTCAGGTACCACTGATGTTTTGGATGGATCACAGCTAACATATTCTGTTAATCTTTTAGCTGTTACCTGGTTTGAGGTTTACTCAGATCTGTGAACAGGTAGTCACATTAACGATGGCTTGGATAATAAATGCGTCGCAATTAACACAAATTATTTTTATCGTAATGACAGCCTTTAGCAATCGCATTTAGCCAACTGTCATCGATGTTTAGACTGTAGTTACCGACTTTAACGTACAGTCATTGCTTTCAATAGTTTCTCACCATTTTGAGCCAGGTCGCATACTATGCACCATTAAACAAGCTAATGCGTGACCTACAATCTTCATGGCCCAGTCGCTGTGATTGACCGTGTGAACCTAGCATATCCAATCAGCTGTTACATTCAAATCATTTTGAACACCAGAACTGCACTCCGGGACTGTTTATCAAAAATGGTTTACCATAACACTAAGTCAACATCTTCACAGAAAGTTACTGTCGCACCCCGAGCTAGTTTAAACCTTCTGATAGTCTGTCGCCGACCTTCAACATCAAAAGCGGAGTACGACAAGATTTTCCAGCCTCTTCTTGTTCGACTCTGCAGTAGACGGGATACCAGAGTGAATTCTGACAGACCGCGTATATAATGTCGTGGAAATGCTCACATCCACTAGATACTGATCTCTAGTGTATACATACGACGCTACTGAAACCTTTGGTGGCAGGGAACCGAGAACGGCCCAGCCTCATTACAGGGTTCAATTCGGCATGACCATCGGATCTTCGAAGAATAGGGTAAAACTGGCAAAAGCCGGCATTTGTTTTTATTCTTGATGGTGAACCTTTGGGAAAAATCAAGTAACTTGGGCGCTGTCACTGTTCACTGAAAATCTAGAGATCATATATCACGTTGCTGAAACTGTATTTTTCAACTTACACTACCTGTAGGACCTGTTTCTATATGAAAGGCCAAGTGTACGACGTTTACTTGTACAGTTGTGAAACACGGTTCATTTCCACAATGTCCATAATACCTGCTTCCAATCAACGGGATATCCCAAGCCTAATCATCGTGTGACAGGAACACCACATCGGCAATGTAGGGGCTCGTCAGCGCTTTCAGAGAGCACGGACTGTGTTGTCTGGCAATTTCGACTTGTAGGCATATAGACAATGTACTAGTACCAAATCACCGCTCGTCACGATGCGCTTTGTTTGCGAACGGTGGACTGAGCTGAAGGCAGGCATGTGACCAAGTTTCCGGACAGGAATGCTCTGACGTTAAAGCTTGCTGTTACAGGAGTTTCACGACTTTCTGGCTAGGGTCAGATGCAAAATGAACACCTATGGCTAACGACGCTGTTTGATATGGTGAATAACAGAAGTCAATAGTGCTGGCAATATGAAACGCTGTCCGGCATAAGTCCCTTTTTCACCTTACAAGATGTGATACGTATGTCGTTCTACGTAGCTGTGTTAAATATATTATGCAGGAGCTACCAACCCATTAGTATTCTCAGTCAGCATAACCGGGACAGGAGATCCAATTGCACGGCTCAAGAAGGAACTGCTTGACTAAGTTAAGATGTGGCAATCGTGTACACTCCGAGTTGGCAGTGGTGTATACATGCGTCCCAATGCGACATGGATGGACCTGAGTTTTTATTGCTCAGTCAATAACAGAAAGTGGACATCACAAAATGTCGGCAAAGTGCTGTCCCCCAGTCACTTATATGACATTTCTTTTTGTTATCTTACGTAAGCGTGAGCAAAACATCCTGTGTATCGACAGTCTTTGGAAGCCTATCTGGGCATATATAATACAAAATTCTTCAAATTCGGTCATCGACACTGTCTGTTATTAACGTTTGCATGTTATCACTGATAACGGTTAATCGTATTGGGTATGTGTTAAATCAGAGCGAAGTTGCGTTCAGCGCGCCAGTAACTGTCTAGTATTGACAACAAACGGCTGAAAATCGAACAATGGTCACGTGATGACCGTCTGCCGCAATGATCACGTGTTAGATAATGATTAGTGGTCACCACAAACGGAAATTACCAAACAGCACATGATTTTGGTAATTATAGACTGAATATCACCCAAAAGTGATCAAGGTTTTCTCGCAGATATTTCAGCTAATCCTTCATGAACAGAAGTTCTTGCAATAGCTCGGGAGAGGCCTATGAACTAAGGTAAATAGTATACCGAGAGAGGAATCAACAGCAACACGCATAGGTTCATTCGCCCAGCTGTATGTAACAGATCTGAAGACTTGGTTTCTATCACGAGACGGCTAACACGGTATGGAATTAGTAATTACCCGCATTTATGACTGTGTGTCAGCTGGAGTACCGTCAGGGTGCGCAGACCTAGACCGAGGTAGTAGTGTTCTCAGCCAGAACATTTGGCTCGGAAAGACTGTACGGCAAGATTAAACGGAACGTACGACCTTAACTTGACATGGAAGTCTTGATACCGGGAATACCAGTAGGAGTAAATATGACGATTATTGTCTTTTCGCAAGACCATCCGGCAACTTGAGCACTACTCACAAGGCGATTCAAGCCGAATGTTTAGACGTGAAGATTCATCCACGTTTAGTGTGAGGATAACAATGAAATGGACAACACACCCGCATGTGGATTGAAGTTCACTTACCTGTTAATATTGATCCACTTGAGTCCGTTAATGCTACATTTTAAAAGGCGGTAATAGTAATAATCTATTTGGATATGATCGGTGTCGTCCATTTCATGATAACGCAGCCAGTAGGATAATAAATCAAAAGGAGTGAAAATTCAGTGATACGAAAGATTTATTTTAAAAACAACGCATGAATAATGGAGACTAGATCATCTGAAAGCTGTGAATATAAAAAGCGAAAGGTGGATGATAGGAAGGACAATGTCGAAATGTGGACACAGGTTTCTCGTGAGGTGAATAAAAGCAACGAACCACATTCCCTGACATAGACTGGAAAGGACTGGGTAGCATGTGCGGTTTACGCAAAACAGTGTGCTATACTAAGTCCCTTGTTTGTTTTTGTAGTCCTTCAGAGCGGCTTTTATGGCGTCTTCAGCCAACACTAGATATGTGAGAAGGATTGATAAAAAAAAAAGAGAAATCATTATTATTTGTGAACCGAGATGATGCTGAGAGAAACAATATGCCTGATTGTATTCCTATGTGTTAAGTTATCATGGATTACATCAGGGACTACCCTGAACCAAACACAACAGAAAGAGTGGAGTTGTCCTTAAACGAATTTGAAGAACGCTGAGTGTTGCGTGGGATATATGTACCATAGACATTCCGTTCGTTTTTTGTTAGTTATGTATATGAAAAGATGACCAAACAGATAAACAGTTGCGGAGTTTATCTAACCGACAGTTATCACCGAGTTACATAAGTGTGTGTGTGGCACGGTGAAAAATCTATAGGTGAGTATGCGAATAAACGATAAAGACAAAAGATTGGGGGGATGAACTATTAATAGATAGACCACCAAAGAATTTGAATGCTATTTATAAGGCAATTGATCAATAAGCAAAGTTAACTGAAGACAGGCGATCGATACATGGGTTCATACTAATTGGGTATATACGCTTTAATATTTGCCTGTACACGCCCAATTAGTTGTCTGTTTGGTTATTATTGACAAAGACAAACAAAATGTTCCATGAACCCATATCTTACAGTCAAGCATCGGTGAGAACCGTTGATGTATTGCTGTCTACGATGATGATGATGATGTCTTACGTAAAACTTTTGTTCAGGAAAAGCAGACTAACCAAACAAACATGAAATACGGCAAGAAGGTTGAGGACATGCCAGCAAGGGGTGAGGTTGGAGGGTACGTATGTGTTATCCAACCAAATGAGTAACTGGTTTACCTTACAGCCAAAAATTCGCTAAACCGCGTGTAACAAGATTTGTAAATACGACCTAACTTGATTCAAGTAGCAAATATATAAACCTCACTACAAAACTAAGGAACATATACTAAGTAAGGGTATATATATATTGGCACACCTTATCTTTTTCACGATCATCCCATTGCTACCTCATTATTGCTATATATAAATATATACATATATGAGAGCGAGAAGGGCGACCTACCAACCAACCAAAGATGCATCTATAGGCATGCACAGCGAGTAAAGATTTACGCCTTCTGTATATCCAAATGTGTGAACTTTCGTAACAATAAAAATGGCAGTTTGGATAGCAGTGATGTGGCAGAACTGATACGATTATCGAAAAGACAAGACCTGCCAGGCAAAAACACTACTGAAGGAGGATCAGTGAAGATGTGCGAGTGCATATTTAACAACGGGTGCCCACTATGAGTGGTGATCAAACTGTTCACTCATGCCAACGCACTACGCAAACTTTTTATCATTTATCACGCCACATGCGCAGGAAAGCCAAATATTCCACAAAACAATCTCTAGTGAGCGTATTCCGGATTACAACAATATGACTCCTTCATCGTAGAATACAAGTTAACAGACAGTAACTGTGTCTCCATCTCGAGACGATCGGGCAACCTGATCATTACTCACAAGCGAGAGTGGTTGAGCGTTCACATATGATAATTCAGTCGTGCCTAACGTGAGGTCAATGGCGCAGTGGTAAACACGGTTGCCTCATGAACAGCATGTCCGTGGTTCAAGTCCCGGCAGTGGCGATGATATGCACTACTGACGAGCTCTAATGAGAGCGAAACTCGAGTCTAGTGCTTCTTTTCGAAAGGGGCCGACTGGAAAGTCTATGGGGATGCGACAGCTGCGATCAATTGTGAGTGGTGTTCAACTTTAAATTAACCAAATCCCCGACTGCTCATCAGTAATACAAGTATAAGATTGGCCAGCCCGTGATATTACGGCAAACTCGATCGATAGCGATACAAAGACATACGGCTCAATGTAAATCTAGCGGATGCCAAAAAATCAACCTCCGTTGATTCACTTAAGGGACACGTTGAATCTACGCATTTAGACTTCGACAGTGAACAAAAGAAATCCATCCTACTGGATTAATACGGTTAACCACATATCGAAGAAACCCTATGGTAATGTTGCGATTATCCTTGCGACTCCCTGCGTTAACCCACTATGACATGAACCGATCTGTTTCTCAGACACACAAGTAGACACTCCGTTATGTAATGTAGCAAAATTATCCTTAGTTTTGTTGCAGGGTACGCACACCGTGTTTCGAAAAGCGACACCTCATTTACACGGGCTTTTAGCCGGTTATGACGTTGTCTGTTCCCTTTCTTATATACAACCGCCCCGACCATGCTGTTTCGGCCGCAAAAGTGTACCTTTCCACGTGGAGTATTTAATGTGAGGGTAGACCTTTGAGCAGAAGTAAAACAGTTTGACTAGATGAGTAAAATGATCGTCCATCACCCAAGACAGAGCTGGTGCATCCAGGTCAATCGCGAACGATCAAGAATTGTTGGCTCTTCTGTTTCGTGAAATTCAATAGTCCTTGGCTGTTTGTCTCCCTTCTCTTCTTTTTCTTTGCATTACGTTAGTGCTTGTTTATTACTCTGCAACGTCGTGAACCACTGTCAGGACCAACAGAAGCCTGAACCACTGTGCTCACAGGTACGGCTCAAAGCTGAAAACGATGACGATAAGCAGGACGATGGTAAGATAAATAACTCGTCGCTTCAGTCGTTCACCACAGACGCAAAGCGTCGACGTTCCGTGGCAAGGATATGCACTGCTGACGAGCTGTAATGAGGGCGAAACTCGAGTCTAGTGCTTCTGCTGTTCGAAAGGGGCCGACTGGAAAGTCTATGGGAGTGCGAAAGCTGTGATCAATCGTGGGTGATGAACAACTTGAAATAAATCAAATCCTCGACTGTTCATCAATAATATTACATTGACGAAGTATTCACGAACTACGGTAGGGCGATAAACATTACGTCAATACTCCAACTGGTGAACGTAAGAGACTGGACAAAGAATAAGAGTCATCCCTAAAAAACGGTCAAAACTCAATCACTTAGAAAGAACGCTATGAACTGTCAATTCGAAGGAAAACACAGGATCGTAACAGTCGCTACTTATTTTTACACTTGAAGTGGTGCAAAAAGATTTAACAAAATCCAACCTACCGTAGAGGCGCATTCGGAAGGGTCACGTAGTCATCTTCGTAAGATTACTGTCGAAGTAAAACCGCTTTCTCGTTCAAGTCACATTTCTAGCATCAGAAAATCATTACGCTTATAGACCTGGCTGGGCTCACAAAAGCTTCGCGGCCTAGACAGTGGAGTCGTTTGACTTAACCTGAGTGAATATTATGGTAGGTGTCCATTTTATGGTCGATATGGAGTGTACCTAAGGTTAGCCGCTGAAACAATTATTCACTCAGTTCATCATACCGATGACTACCCGCAATGGTCATTGACGTGGGAGGAGCTTCTTACGCAACAGAATTCTGTTCAATTTTACGCCACTCTTCGGTATAGAAGTTCAAGGAAGTAATGTAACAAAAATTATATACGTGCAAAAACACTCTAGTGGGCGGTGAGATGTAGCCGAAATGACTAGCTGTCCGTGTTGGGCATGGATTCAGATCTACGTACGGCGGCGACTACAGTCGGATCAACCGTGAAATTATATTAAGTAACAAAGTAAAGCTAAAATAAGAACACAAACGTTGATACACTGCAACAGACGTCGCCTCAAACAACTGGACAGGAAATGATGAAAACGAACATCGCAGAAACAACAATCACATGTTCATGGAAAGTCAAACAGAACAGACTTACTAGAACAGTGCAGTTTGACCGGAGGCAGCTTGAGCTCCTTAGCAATGTCGCTATTCTTGATCGTGCTAGCTTCATCCACCGTTTTGCCTTTGACCCATTCTGTTGCTAATGAGCTCGAGGCGATGGCTGAACCGCAGCCGAAAGTTTTGAATTTAGCCTCAATAATGCGTCCCTCGCTATCAACCTAGGTACATGGGTGGATAATAAGGTTCACGATGGATTTTCTTCCAATATACATCACTGTGTTCAGTACTGTAAGAGGTACTACGCGCATATGTGTATGGGTATAACCAGGTTGTCTAAACGTAGATACCGGTGTTAGCACTAGGACAGACTCGAGTTTGCAACCATGATTGATCCTAGTGGAGAATGAAAGCGCTAACATACATAACGCGTAACAAGATGGACAACTACTTGGTGATGTGCAATATTGGAAGCAAAAGTGTATAATAATGTGGGAAGCCGCAACTGTGCAACCTCGGGTAAAAGCGAAAAACGCGTTACATCTAGGATACGAACTACATATTGCTAATCGCACCGAATCTATACTTAGTTCTGTGATCTGCAAACATTTAGTTCAGCACAGTCAGATAGTCGTAAACAGTGTTAACTGCTTTCAAGTGACCACCTGCGATTCTCCAAAGGGATTAAACAAACAAATAAATCCATCACACAAAACGTTCTGAGTGAACAAGAACAGTAAGCAAGCATCATATGCATGGAAATAATCCAATGTTCAGGAAAATTTTCGACTATCGAGATATACAAGAATGTGAACCCCGAAAATAGGCGACGCGACTCAACTGGATTGAAACTAGTGACCAACACTTCCCTGAATGGTAGCTGAGACCTTTGTGAATCACTTTGCTGAACATTTAAGTCAAAAGTCGTCTCAGCAGGGATATTCAGAACAGTGAGTATAGAGTGACGGTAGCAGAGTTGACAAACAGACACAGGTAGTTAGCGGTGTGAGTCTGGATTTGCCTCTCACATTTATGGAGTCGATACAACTAATGTATTACACGTTCAGCTTGATTCCACCTGTCCACACACACAGTCCAAACCCAGAAAAGATTTTAATGAATAAGACCAAATGTGTAGGTGAGGACCGTTGAAATAGCCACAAACGCTTACAAGTCAAAATGGACACTAAAGTTTGGGAGAATGTAACGGTTTTTTCGTCAACGGCATCAGCCGAAGCATTATCGATGACAAAAAAACATACATCAGTAGTTGATAGTGATGCTTCACAACAATAGAACGATGGAAAGGAGAAACAGCTAACAGTCATTTAAACCAGTCCCCAGAGTTTACAAGTCATATGATAACAAGTGACGTGCGAGGTTGTACGGACTGGATAGTCAGGCTGCTGAGACCCAGAGAGGAGCAGCAGCAACAAGAAAGGCTTGAGTCCGCGAACACAGGATGAGTGGAAGAAGCGCTGTTACCACGCGAGCACCGAGCAGGCTGGCAAAACAGAGCTCTACAAAACTGGCTTCCTGCTGTCTATGATGATGATGATGGTTGGTAATAAAACCTAAGATCTCAGGTCGTTCTTTTGATAATCGTAAAAGCAGCACGATCAGAACAAACTGGCAAATTCAAATTTAGCAAGCAACCTTCAGGAGAACCGAGAAACCAAGCGGTTAGCACAGACGGTCAGTCACATATTTTCAGCGTTGGGGCGTATCCGTGGGTACTGTGGATCAGGACGCCGTTGGTCCTGACATTGGTATACGAAGCACCAGTTATCAAGGCTTGTTCTAGCCCATTTGAGCCTCAAAATAAAAAGCAGGGTAGAGACAAGATAGTTCCAAAGAGCAGCGACGAAGCTACCTATAGTGCGCAAAAACGAGAAGAAAGCCGAGCAAAGCACCTCGAACAACCTTCGAAATGATCAATCATGTCGTTGACCTTGTCCTAGGATCCCAAGAGCGCCTCCTAGCCGTATTTTGTTTCATCTTCAATCGAGGTTAGGGTCGAACAAGAAGTCATCCGGCCTAGAATAACTTGTTCAGGCCTATTTAAAATGAATGGTCTTGTTCCGATCAGATAACCATCATCACCATCATCATAGACAGCAATACATCAGTGGTTCACACTGATGCTTAACTGCCACACAACTACGAAGAAGAAACAAACTCAGTATAGGAAGAGAGAATAAAGAGAGAGAAGACCTAACCACTAAAAATAGCAACCTCTATATTCAAACATACAACATAAAGGCGCCTACACCTTGCAAACAAACAACCGAGCTGTAAGTGAAAGTAAGGCGTCATCAGCAAGACAGCTTCCTTACGGCTTCTACTGCCTCGCCTGATTAAATGTACTCACTTCACAAACAACTAGGTCAAACAACGACAACATTCACGTCATTGAGCTCGGTTAGCCGCCATCTCACCTAACGTCTCAAGCCACCGACTCTGCAAGTCGTGAGGGTTCCAGCCCGGGAGACGAACCCGATCTACAGTGCCCAACTCCTTCGTGAACGATTCCATTCGTCTACGGTAGGTCATCATCTGTCCACCTCGCACCCTACGCCAATCAGTCGAAGCGTCGGCAAACAGTGGTCGATGTGGCAAGCGATTAGCTGGCATCCTTAATACATGGCTTGACCATCTAAGTCTGTGCAAATGAAGTGACTGCACAAAAGAACTCGTTTGACACTCAGTGTCAAACGTCCGCTTCCTAACCTCCTCGTTGCTTACTCGTTGGTGCCACCCGCTATGAGCGACTGAGCGCAGACATCGGTGGTCAAACACCTGAAGACGGCTCACGTCTTCTACCCTGAGGAGCCATGTTTCGCTGCCGTAAAGTAATACAGCCCTCACTGTTGTCTGGTATACACGACCCTTAAGGTTAAGAGAGATACCTCTCTGTCGCCATAAGTGCCTCAGATTAGTAAACACCGCCTTAGCTTTAGAAATACGCGCCTCTATTTCATTCCCCACACCTCCACCGTCGCCGCTGATGCAGCTTCCCAGATATACAAACCGGTCAACAACTTCCATGACTTCATTATCTAACATTAAATCTACGTAATCACGGCAATCTTGCAGAAGCATTTTGCATTTTGAGGCTGCAAAGCGCATTCCGAAGTACTTAGCAGAACGCGAAATTGCGTTCAGCGTTGCTTGTACCGCTTGAAAGTTGTCAAACAGCAACACCTTGTCGTTAGCATAATCAAGATCAGTCAGCCCTCCACCAGGCGGGAGGTCCACACCGGGATCATTTCAGTGACGCAAACAGTCCTTCATTATTTCGTCCATGACGAAATTGAACAAAAATGGTGAAAGGGGACAGCCTTGACAAACGCCGCTCACGGTGCTGAAACTGCCAGACCGCTCACCGTTAACCTTAACTTGAGCCGAAGTATGGGAGTAAAGCGCCGATAGTATGTTCACATACTTGGTCGGTACACCCCTGCGTTTAAGCGACTCTAAGAGTGTAGATCGATCCACCGAATCAAACGCACCTTTATAATCGAGAAATATGGCAATTGTTGGTCGGCGGTATACATGACGCTGCTCCAAAATTTGACGAAGGGTAAAAATATGATCTATACATCCCCGGCCAGGACGAAACCCTGCCTGTTCTCCTCCAATGTTTAACTCCCGAACTGCAGTGAGTCGACGAAGTATAATGGAGGCCAGAATCCTAGAAATGACCGGGGTCGAACTAATTCTCCTATGGTTTTCACAGGAGCTCATGATACCTTTTTGAATACAGGAACTATTGTCGCGAAACCCCAGCACGGAGGGATGGTCTCCGTCGACCACACAAGTTGAAACAGCTGAGTCAAGGTCTCGACTAACACCTCTCCACCTTCTTTAAAAAAAAGTGCTGGCACTAGATCATCTGGGCCAGCAGCCTTATTACGATTGAGAGCCGAGATGCAATTGCGAACCTCAGTCCCAGTGGGTGGTTCTAAATCTACCGACCAGGGCGTTACATCGGAAGTTTGTGGAGGCAGCACGGTCGAAGCAGGAGGTCAGCTAAATTGATCCTCAGTGTCCCGCCCAACGCTCCAACCTTCTGGACTTATTATAAATTAGTGTGCCATCTGCCTCGCTGACAGACGATCGCCTGGGACCAGTAGCAGGGATCAGCTTAAAGGGTTTGCCGGTGTTCCCTGAGGCAAAAGCGATCTCCATTTCCTTAACTTTCTCCATTAACCAAGCCTCACGATCAGCCTTTAGACTACGTTTCAGCTCCTTACGGCTATCTCTTCTAGACTCATTATGTGAACCACCAAGAGGAATCTTCCGTCTGGCTTCTAACAATTACAGAGATTTACCTGAAATCCAATGTTTGTTAAATTTATGTACCCCTGTGCCGCATGCTATAGTACCTGCTTTCTGAATGGCCTGTAAAATGTGAGTCCAGCACCTATTAGGATCTTCGGAGTGAGTACCACTAAGGCAGCTTTCTAAGCTAGTTTGATACTTATGCTTTACCGATGATAAAGCCAATTTCTCAACAGCCAGTCGTTGCTGTCGGTAGGGTCGTTGACCAGTAAAAGTAAGAACAAAACCACAACATACCAATGCATGATCTGAGTCCAAGTATGTGCACCAATAAGAACGACAGTCTTGGATGGAACCATGCCACTTGTAACTAACCGCAATGTGGTCTATCTCAGAGCAGGCGGGTGCCAAGTATAGCAATGAAGTGAACGATGCCTAAAACTAGTGCTGGTTAAAAATAGCTTATAATCAGCGTACAGCTGCAACAATCATCCGCCATTATCTGAACGATGTAACGCTATCCCAAACCTGCAACCTAAACGAGATTGGGCCTTACCAAGGCGACCCACCTGAGAACTCATATCTCCCGCCAGGACGACTACATCAGAGCCACATGTCGACCGAAGGAGAGCGGCCAGATCCGAGTAAAACGCGTCTTTGACACTGACGTCACTACAGTCAGTAGGAGCGTAAGCAAAAACAATGAATAAATTTGTGAAAGTCTTGCATCTAGAGTTGGCCTTAACAGAACCTGCCAGGTGAACAGCACAAAGTCTATTGTTAACAGGAATCCAATCTATCAATGAGGCTGCGGCCGTCGAGCCAAGGACTATACCTACTCCAGCCTGACCTGTAACAGCGGCTGTGGAGTCACTCGAAGTGTATAACCAATATCGGGTAGACAATGCGGGTGCTGTTAGTTCCATACGCTGACTACTATCCTGGATTCTAGTTTCCGAGATACAGCAGACATCGATATGCAATGAGTCTAACGTTCGTGCAAGAGCGGCCTGCTGACCTATTTGTTTTAGAGTGCGAACGTTGAAGGCACCTATATTAATCCGCATTCTAGGTCTAAGCAAGGGACGAGGGAGGCCTGAAGTTAAATGGCAAGAGATGGAACTTACCGGCTCAATGTTACCACAGTTAACTACATCTGTTATGGGACCTGTGAAGTAACTATCAGAAATGGAGGTTAGGAGGGGCCTGAGAACTAAATTTGATACGGCAGTGGGGGAGGGGTCAGCAGTAGCATGTTTTCGCCTATCCACCCTGCTGTATGCAGCAGATAGGGCGACCCGGTTTATACTGCGAGACGGCCGATGCAGTATGGAATTGCTTATGCTGTGATTACTCATGGTTGTATGTGGGCTGAGATACTGCCATGGCGCCCAGACCTAGACAGGAGAACGATTAGGGTTCTCAACCAAAGCCTTTGGCTCAAAAGCCTATACCGCAAGGCAGCGGGTGGGTGGCAGTGTACCAGAACTGGTACGTTTTCCAGAAGAAGATGCCAATCTTCTTTCAACCCCCAACCTGGAGGACCAGGAGACTGGTTTGTCAGACCTCTACCTATTGGCCTGCCTGGCATGAGTGACTCTATCGGTGTGGTGGCCACACCGTCCAGTTTAGCCCAATAGGTCATCCAGATGCGCAAGCCGTCACACCACGTCAACCTCCGGTCTCGCACTGACAGATCCAGTTTCACTGTGACAGATAAAATATGTTTCTGTTGAAGGAAGTCAAAAATGATGAAATCACGTCGGTCAATTTGAGCTATCATAACTATCTCTGACATTTATGGCAATCGTCGATGCACAAGCCCGATCCTAGCAACGCCCAAATCGTTAGCTGCGGTGGCTGTACGAAGGCTGGTCCTGACATGTGAAACTAAAGTTAAGTTCCTAGCTTTCACTCTACAAAGCATCCCCGTTGTGTTACACAAGATCACATGTGGGTTGAATACAGTGGGTATGTCCAAACCTTCACGGGAGCTTTTACGAAGGGTGATATCCAGAAAAGCAATTCGGAGTTTTCTATGCATTTTTCAGTGATGGCCGTTTGAAAGGAGCCTTTGTCCTTTTTCAGTAAACATGCAGATTGATTACGAGTTTATGAGTAATCCTGAAAGGTTTCATGGACTACCTTCTGAGTACAAGGACTTATTAGATTTGGAGCGTGAAATGAATGAGGACGGTCTTTTAAATGACAGAGTCAATATGAGTGCACCGTCCATTAACTGACGGTAGTATGCCAAAACTTGAGCAGCCTTTGTCTTATTTAGTCACAATCCCCATGGCTAAATATATGTCCGTAACTCTGAAGGACGATGTAGCGTCTTTACGAGAGTGATTTTAAAAGCGAGAAGAGGATAACTGCTGTTTCCTGGTAACTTATCAGTTCCTGTCGACCTGAGAAACAGTGGTTCCAGAATAAGACCTAATCTGGTCCTGGGTCGACTATTGCGTCATACAGCTCGCGAGACTGTATATCTGGCGGTGAGTAATGTCTCTTACGATGCGTAAGCTATCACGCCCATGTGGTAAGGTGACAGGAAAAGTTTTTTTTAGGTAGCTTCAACAATAACTAAATCAGCTAATGGAATTCGGTGGAAAACGGCAACTAGAAACTTGGTTGTCGAGCTGTAGTGCACAAAGACCATAATCAACAGGGGAATTTCGTCTAGGGTCATGTCCCGGAGGTGGAGACCATTTAGTAAGAAACCCGTCTCCGGATACACGCTAACAGTCTGACTGTAATAAAACATTATCCACCACATCGACCTTAGGATCCAGTTTGTAGCAATGGGGTCGGATATCAACGGGACATCAACGAACACCAGTGTTGATAAAGAGCAACGGTATTTCAATTCTGAGAGCCATCTGGATAGACCGAGTACTCATGTATAAGCAACTTCATACTTGGACAGGTCAACTGTAGCATGGATAAGATTTGCCATCTGAATTGGACTGCTTACGTGGGAGTCGGGGCTAACACATTTGTAGATTGGGTAGTATATTAGAAACATTAGTAAGAGTATCAGACATTAGATGGTGGTATTTGAAGTGTTTGAGTTGAGGATACTGGCCTGGAAAGGTAGGCAGACGGTTAACAATTAGGGCGCTAACCACGGAAGGAAAGCTACGGTGTGTGCCGCCACAGAAGTTAACGCCTGCGGTACCGCAAGTACACCACAGAGAAGTAGCCGTGTAGATTACAAACGTACAAGGGCATTCACTATGGCTTGCTAGTTACTGTCGCACTAAGCAGTCTGGGTATCCAGATATCTGGTCAATGGGAAATTCGGAAACTCGTAACGGTAGCAGCGAGTAGACTAATTTTTAGCTTAAACACGATAAGCTTTATTCTTTTGGGTTGTATTGTAGTTCTTGGTTGAGTCACGTAAGCCACGCAATGTGAAACTTGTCTCACAACTATATAATCATGTTCCCTCTGTAAACTACTCTCAGGATGCGACTCAAAGCTCAAAACGATGGTGGTGGGCCTCAGACGGACGACCTTATCTAGAAAACCAGGCATTGTACATAATCGTATGCTCTACATCTGAGGGTCTACACTGACTCTTATGGAGTGTGAGCAGCTTAACAATGAAATACGCCCAGAGTGCAGATGCTGTCGTGCGTGCCCATCTTGTTTTGTCACTTGACCGAAGATCAAACATTCGTAAATGCAACACAGCTGACCGGCGTTCGAGTGATGAGGGTGTAAAAAACACCTACCAAGAAGCATGGATGAACAAATTGCTCAGTTTAACTCGGGTGAGAGAACCTGAAAACTGAGAGCAGAGCGCAGCAGCTATGAAAATTTGCTGTGAAAAAGTATGTTCCAAAAGGGTCGCAAATTTGCAAGAGAGTTTGATTTCTGACATGTCGATGGGTGTGACTCGATTCTACCTGGCTCTGAATATGATGACGGCTGTCGAGAACTTAAACCAAAAGCTCGCGTAAAAACCGTGAGCATCACTAGACTGTACTGTCAAAAGAGAATACCAGGAAACTATGCTCCCTGATTCGTGGATGTGCTGATTATCCAGTCGGCGTAAACGGAACTATACGTGAGAAGGATGACTCATTTATCACCAGCTAATCGCACCGACTTGACAACTAGGCTGGACTTGTCGAGGGAGAGTTTAGCTGATCTCAAACAGACGACCTAGACGATGGAACCTGGGTGATCAGGTGTCGTGTTGCAGATGGTCCTTCATCGGAATCAGAAGAGGCCCTGGAGCTTGAGCCACTGAAGCTCCTGGGTCATATCTCTTCTTGCCTTCGCTTTTCAAAGATAGTGGAAAAGGTTGGTCTCAGCACTGGCAAAACCGCTTTAGATGGTTTGGGAAAATGAAGAGGTATCGCGTGATTAGCGTCTATTAATGGTGAGCTCCGCTTTGAAAAAAAAAAGTCCCAAAGCCGACCACCGAAGTATTAGTCTAGTGTCCACTGTGTCCAGGCTATTCACTGGCTTTGTATTATATCGGACCATCAAACCCAGATGCGTGACGAACAGCCAGCATTCCAATCCGGTCGATTGTGTGTTGGAACACAAGCAGCCGATGGTCACGATCGTTTTAGACCTACAAGATGCCTTCGGATCGGTTGCCCGTAACGTGATCTAGGACCACATTCTTCATAAGTTCCAGATAAAATAGTGAATCTGCTGAGATCACTTTATGACCATTTTGTAAGCAGAGTGAGGGCTTATGGACAACTGTCTCGAACATTAGCGAAAAGGCGTCTGTTAGGGCACTGTCGGGCGAAGTGTCCCACCCCATTACATACAAAACAATGATTGCGGTGAAGTTGTCCACGTGTTCGTCTAACTTGTTCTCTTCTTGGTTCCATACTCGTCTTCAAACCTTCCACTACGTTCGTCAACTGTTCCACTTTCTGTTCGAGCTCCCTGATTCCCAGCTGTCCAACTTGCGTCTGTACGGGTTGGCGTTGTGCAATTCCGACAAGCCGCTCGATGTCCGTGATCCCACAAGACTCGGTCATCCGAAAGCTCTCCTGCAACTCCGGCGTTAAACTCTGGATGAACCACTCTCTCACCAATCTATCCTTCGTTTTCTCATCTGCTTCCGGCAAGCCCAAAGTCAACTGTCGTAATAAGTGCTGATAGTGAACCAGGGGGTCTTGAGTGTCCCAAAATCCCGCACCATAAAACCGATCCATCGCCCGTTGTCGGTCTTGTTCCTTTGTGAACTCCCGAATCAGTGCAGTCTGTGTGTCTTGATACGACGTTACGGCCTTGTTTTGCCTGCTCAACGCATAGACAGCTTTTGCTCGCCCGGTGAGCAATGTTCCTAATGCCGTCAACAGTTGTGTTTCGCTTTTCGATCTGTTACATGCCGCAATCGCCTCAAATTCCGACAGCCACTCTTCCACATCTCCATCCGAAAATTGGTTTGGCCATGACAACTTCACTGCGTCGTGTTCAGGGCACGGCACTAGTGTGGCGAAAAGGCGTCCAATAAAGCACAATCTTTACTGTCCAACTCACTAGTTACCATGCCACACGCGCGCTTACGATTTTGAATAACAATTTCAGTCCACAACACCCTCCGGTCTCCGCTCACACATCGTGTGCACTTCTACCCGGTTTAGGTGTGTGATTTACGCCTTCTATCCGGGGGTTTTCCGCCTGCTATTCCTCGTCTGTTAATCCGATTTCGTTGAGCGATGGCTTGTCCAGTCGCTCATGTTGTCCTCCGTCTATCCACTGTGGGCTTTGATCATACTCCACAATCGTGTCGAGATATTCCCGCGAGTGTTGGAATAATTATGCCCCCAATTTGGTCATCCATCCTATTTTGGCTGACATGTCTCGCCCGTTGCTCCGATCCGGTCGGGTGATGACTCATCCGGTCGCCCACGCCGTTCTCCATCGGCTCGCTCTGGGTTTTTGAACGCATCTCCCCCTGTGTTGAGGTATTCCGCCGAGGGTTGGAACACTCGCACTTCCTGTCTGACAGTCCACCACAATACAATCGAAAATAACAAAAGTACAAGTTGCCGTTGTCAATCAAACTTGCGTCATCTGTGGCAACGAAACGATGTCCGGTTGTCGCTTTTATGCTTTCGGAAACATGGCCTGCTCGCAACGGAAACATAATCAGGCTTGTTGTTTGTGACTATCGTTGTCTTCGTCGACCAGCCCACATAAAGTGGGAAGACCACATAGGCAATATAGTCGGTCGCCAACGTAATGCTGGGACAGTCGGGGTGAGCGATCACTTGGTTAACTAATCGGGTTACGCAATCTCTGATGGTTGGGTCACGTGTTCTGCATGCCAGCTGAGCGTTCACCACACCGAGCACAGTGCACTGAAACTGCCAGCAGTTGGACAAAACCGCGTGGCGGTCGAACAAAAACGTTGTCACGAAATATGAAGACCCTGACAAACCCATTGAGTGGGGCGGGTAGGTGTTACCTGCCAAGCTGGGGTCCTCATGATCGCTTAAATCACTGACAAGAAACGTTACCGAAGAATACAATGTGCCGCAGTTAATGGTACACCTGCATTCGTACCATTTTCACTTCTTCCAGTTAGCCCCTTTTCCACTAATTTTTATCCTCCTTAGTCAAGTTTTCTTTTTCTAAGGCATTCGACATCAGTGTTAGATTGAACAGTGGTCAATCAGTTATTTTCGGTCAGGCTCAATGCTGTTGTGAACACATGAACGTATGTTACGGCTGGAGATGTATTCTTAGGAGAAAATTTAGTTTCAAGTAATGAAACTGAAAGAGGTGACATAATTTTCAAATGAGATCACCACCTTTCGATGTTGGACTAAGTTTTCTGCGGGTGGTATGGTGATACACTGGTTAACGATTTGGTTCGCAGTAACAGCCATCGACACTGAGACAGTTCTTAAAAGTGATAATCAGGGGAAACCCCCATGAGGATCCATGTCACTTTTTGTCTTTCGTTCCTTTTCACTGTTCACGCCAATACGGTTAAAGCTACAGAACAGTGCTGGACCTACGACTGGTGGTGATACATATTTGTTTTCCATTAGGTACGTTAGCTAAGTCCTTTGTTAGAGCTACGGAATTAGAAAACGCGAACTTCGATGCCCAAGGGATGTGTCCGACTGCAGAATAGGTCACCCAACCTAGAAGACAAGGTGTCTTCACCATTAATTCCTCTGGATATAGATGGCCCCTTTTCACAGGCTAAGTACATAGAAACGATGTGATGGACTGGGAAGTTTTTGAGAACGCTGGTCATATTTAGTGATATGGTAACAGTACAAGCGATGCCAGCCCGCGACATTAGGCCTTACTTCTTCAATTTATTTTGGGATAATATGTGACGCAGTGTTTCCACTGTAGTTATTGCCGCAGTCATCGGTCTGATGAGTAAGCGGATAGACGGTTTAAGAAAATAATCGAACCAATCGAACTAGTGGCGGAAGATCAGGAAACTCGGTGAAGATTTACGGATCTTCGCAGTTTCTTCGACGTTTAGATGGAGTAGAACGTCACAGAATATCGATACCAAAAATTTATCGAACGACTCGACGGACCACTTCCAGGCTTTTAACCAGTGAAAAAACTCTTGATCGCCCCAACTGAAGCATGCCAATCCAGCACTTAAAACTATTCCTCAAACAGTCTGGTGCACAGTTCGACTAACTAACTCATGTCAATGGGGTCATGTGCTGGCCCCCATCTTCAAGCTAACCTATGGGTGGAATTGAGATTCTGACCTCCCTGGGCTTAGTACATGTCATATTGACGAGTATTCCGGGGACAAACCTTCCAGCATTTTCGTACATGGGGCTTGTGGACTCCATGTCAGTGCCAGTCTTCAATGCTGTGAAAGTATCGGGCTTTACCAAATATATATCCGACTTCAAGAGCTGACGGGAGGGTCAGGAGCCCGTGCACTTAGTTTACGTTCCTATCATCGTTATCATCATCATAGTGGCCATGAGTCTGATCAAAAGGTGCTATGGCTCAGGCTGCCGCTCACCTCAACAGTGACATGGAATATCCTAGGAGAAAACGTTACTAAGAGAATTCACCATTACCATACACAGCAATATGGTGATAAGATATGATAAGAAGAATGAAGATTATTAAGAGAATACTAAATGAAAGAACTAAAAATGGTATGGATACAGGTAGGCCATAGACTACGACACAAAACCATCTCGGATAGCGTCTCTAACCAGTGGTTTGAGTGATCACGAGGATCCCATCCAGGCAAGCGACACCTACCCACTTTGCTCAATGGAGCAGACAGGGTCTTCATATTTCGTGACCACGTTGTTGGTTGACCACCACGTGATTTTATCCAACTATTGGTGGTCTCAGTATATAATGCCCGGTACGACAAACGATCAGATGACATACGGAGTATGTGACCCAATCATCACAAGCTGTGTACTGTGATCAACTGACCAATTGATTGTGCATCCCCAGTGTTCCGGAATACGCGCCGAAAAACCGCCACATTGCTCACACGATCAGTCCATTCAATGTCGGCTAATTAGCAGAGGCAACGATCGTCACACACAGCAAGCCTGTTAATATCTTTCTTGCGAACAGGCCACGTTCCCGAACTATACAGCTAAACAGAACGTACACAAGTATTATATACCATTCTTTTCAACGACAACCGAACGTCTTTTCGATACCACAGATGACGCAGTTTGGCAAACGCAACTCGTGCCTTTGCTACCTCGCTGATATCTCATCAGCAACATTACAACCTGACGAGATAGTGCAACCCGAGTGTGTGAAACTGTTTACAGTCTCAAGTGGGTTACCTGCAATAAAGAAGGTATGAGTGAAAATGCCCCAGTCTTGAAACAGCACTTAGCATTTTGAAGGTGCAAAGCGCATTCCATACAAACCAGCTCGGTCATTCACCTTGTTGAGCATGTCTTCAGCAGAGGGGCTAAGTAGGACAATGTCGTCCACGAACGCCAGATCGGTCAATCTACCGCCAGGAAGAAGCTCAACTTCAAGCCCACTGGATTTCCAAAGCGCATCCTCCAGGATGTCGTCCATGACAAAAATGAACAGGAAAGGGGGAAATCGGACACCTCTGACGAACACCACCAGAAGTGACGAACGCCAGAGACAGTTGTTCATAAACCACTACCCCGCTTGTAGAGTGATCATACAGTGATCTCAATAAATTCACGTATTTCAATGGTACTCTCTTGCAAAGGAGACAGCTCCAGAGGACGTTACGATCAATTGAGTCGAAAGCAGCCTTTGGTCCAAAAAGACCAAAGCCGTCGGTTGCCTATAAGAATCCCGATGTTCCAAGATACGTAAAAATGTGATCAACGCATCCCCGACCGAATCAGAATCCTGCCTGTTCTTCGCATATCTGACTTCCTCTGGGCTTGGTCAGCCGACGTAAAATGAGACCAGTGAGTAACCTGGATGCAACAGACACAAAACTTATGCCTCTATGGTTGTCACAGACTTCGGGCCATCTTTTTGAAAACGGGAATGACTGTTGATAGGCACCAATCACGAGGTACCTCTTCAGTCTCCCGAATCGCCTGGAGGATGTTTGTCAGTTCCGATATTCACCGCTGGCCACCAACCATGAAAAGAGGAGTAAGGAGGTCTGGACCAGGAGTCTTATTACGCTTCAATAACTTGAGCTCCAAGACCACTTCTGCTTCTAACGGAGGACCGTCTGGAATGCAATAACTGACCATTCGGGTCCCATCGTCCACTTGATTTGGTTCAGGCCAACTGAACCGGTCCTCAAAATGTTCAGCTCACCTGTCATGTCAGCGCGATTGACTTGCGGTGAGTGAACTATCTTTATACATATAGTCTCACTTACACCGACTCGACGGCCAGTACAACCACGGACCAAGGGAAAAAGCCTTCTGTTATCCCCTGTGTTCTTATCAATGGGGACCTAATGGTCGATAATCTTAAGGTAATGGCACCACTAGAAATGAGTGATAATGTTGTTTCGTGTGATTTCGTCTGCAACACCGATTAGGTTGGCGGTTACCGGGAGCTAGAGGAACCTTCGTAGAAGGAATGTTAGTCTGTTGCACGCAGTGACTACACTCCCGTTTACTCCGTCGATGGACTGTGTACGAAAGTTACTGTTGCCTTATCCACATTCGTTAATGAAGCTACACCACTGGCAGCCCTGAAGCGTAACACATTATCGTCAGCTGTTGTCGTACCTCAAATATAATCCAGAATAAACGACGTGCACCGACGAGCTACCAAACACTTTGTTTAGAGGGAGACCAGAAAGAGTATTTATTCATTCGTAATCGATGTACCTCATTCACTTGTGAAGATCCGCTTCAGTATCAGCAGCGGCTTCCTAAACGCGACGTCTACTTCGGTCTGCATCAATCGCTTGTAAGACTAAAGCGAGTGTATTTCGAGTGCTCGGCTTGACAGGATTCACAAAATGCTATGCTGAATCTGCAAACACTCTTGCGGGATTTCACAACAATATTTTTGCTTGCATGCTATCATCTGCTCAAGTTCTTTCTGTCACTGAACTGCACAGCAGAAACAATGTAGGCACAACATAGTCCCTTAGGGTGTCTCCACAACTTCTTATAACTGTGAGATTGCAAGACCTGAAACGTTCATATTGACCACGTTATTTCTGCTGATTCTGCTAGTGTTTTAAAGCCAGTCGCAACGCAAACAACGAGATCCAAATTTGTTCTGGAACTGAGAACAGTATTTTTGTTGTTTACTTCGTTTCTCATACGAGGAAATCCGTGGATACTTTCTGTTTTTGTTACAAACTGCAGTCTTTCTACAACAGTTGAAACGTTTCATAGGAACCTTACACTGTTCATTGTTGATTGATAGAAAGCAGGAGTCGCTGACTGTGTTAGCCTCTTCACTGAGCGTCTCGACACCGGGGTAGGCAGCGTTAACTATCCTCCCTTTTCCAGCGCGTTATCGTATGTTCGTCTAGGAGCCGCTTAAAGGCCACACCACTGGGTCCTAGCACCACCTGCGCTGGTAGCGGATTCCAACTACTGACGACCCGTCGTGACAGTCGAAATATGGCATGAAGACGTCAGAATCGTTGTTTGAGAAGTGTGAGTGGATGACCCCGGAATCTGAGCTCATTTCGGAGGGGGAAGACTGCTCTGAGCCTCTCACCCATGTCACCTCGCAAAATGCGTTGTATCACAGTAAGGTAACCGCGGAACGACCTGCAACTCTGAGGGTATATGTTCAGGTACTCTAGCCGCCGGTTATAGGAGAGGCCTCTCATCCCAACAACCATGCGTGTGGCTGTCCTCTGTACTCTTTCAAGTTGAGATACCTCACTTTGTATACAGGGGAACACTGCGGCGTAGCCATACTCTAGTCTCGAACGAACATGAGATGAGAAGAGTAAGCAAAAGGCCTACATGGACACTAGAAAAGGATCGATGGATATCTCCAAGCACTATCTTGAACACAAGCTTGTGTTCTGTGAGCCAGCATTTTGAGGGTGTCAGACACGAACACCAAACGCATTCTTATGTGAAAAGGTGATAATTGAGGAGAATTCCTTATTTTTGTTTGCAAAACGATGTTTCATTTTTGTACAACAACCTTTCGTATCATCTTTACATGTCGTTCAAATTGATAACCTCGGGACAACAGCCATAAAATGATGGTAATACGAAAAATTTGAAGCGGATCCTCAACCGACAACTAAAAACAAAATCATTTACCTTGATCTGGAGTTTCATAACATCCCCGCATGCTGGCGCACCGACTAAACCCGTGCCGACAGTTTTATCACCTTTGTCCAAAGCACCGACATTTCTAGGATTTTCATAGTGATCGATTACATTTTTGTGGTAGGCGGAAACCGCCTGGCGGGCGCATGAAACCCGGTAGGAAAACGAACGCAGGCTAGCGAAAGCTTGCATGATTGACAAGAAATCCGACGGATGAAACGCTGATCCTTATTGGCTAATTATATTATTGACGTCCTCAACGGCCTTGAAACAGTTTATCCAATGAATTCAGTGAGATCAATGGTATCTCACTTCCAATTTTAGTTTCAAATCCGAGAATGGATGAAGGCCCACCATCCTTGATGTCTTGATGCTTGCCCGATGTGACCCGCAGACTGACTAAACTGTATTTTGTTTCAATGCAAATGCGTTTAGTGGCGGTCTAGGGTTAGGGATGATAGAAAAGAAATGACAAATCCTGGTTGTCCTGGAGGGCAAAACTAAAACCATGTTTCAATTAATACACAGTTGGAAAGAGGTTCTTCAACATTTTTCTAGCACTGTTTTGAATACGTATGTGCTGGAGGCCTTGACATTATTTGAGGACAATTTATTCCGGGAGCTGACTACCTGGTTAGTGAAAACGTTAAATAAAAAACGTCGATAGTGATTTTGTTATCTCATTTGTGAATATGTGGCTCCAGAAATCTCTGTCCTGACACATCACAAACATACATGGTAGAGAGCTTGTTACTGCGTGGTGGGTAATTTTGCACACTTCGTTATGGTCCTTGCGTACCCACCGACGTTCCAGCGGGAACAGCCGTGCTAGCACAACCCTCATGAAAAGGCGATAAAATGGTATGTTACTCTGCCCCTCCTTCCATGCCTGTTTCAGCCTCATATCGACCTTATTTCACACATATCGCAAACTTGCAGCAAAAAGCCCATACAGTAAACACGCGGCAGAAACTTTCTTCGTCGGCAGGCAGGACAACTGCCTGGGCGTAACACATGATCACTCCAGAACGACCCACTAACTGGACAGCTGACAGACCCGTGAAAGTACCTTTAGATCGATTTATTTTATCCGCATGAGGAAACTTATTCTTGGGCGTCACGGCTGCGTGAAATCCTTAGACCGTAAATACCCGTTCTTTTAGTTAAAAAAATAACTCGTTGGAACCACGGTTGTTCAATTTTCCATGAAATCAGGATGTACGCAGGAGTGGAAACAAGGTGATCTGCTGAAGGTATGACATTAAAGAAGCCTTCCGGCTGGAAGGACTACGTTATTTACAACGGCAACTGTGTAGTTCGCCGGTGTGGTGCTTTAAGACCGAAACGAGTTGAAAACGGCCCCCTAGTAGCAAACTTAGTCGGTCGACCGACTGTCGAGTAACTGTCGGGTGTCCCAAGTTAGTCACTGGTCTTTTTCTGTATGACATGACGTATGACGTAACCATTCGCAGTATGAATAACCAAAAATTGAATACTATGAGCCCGCATTACTAAAGGCGTGCTTGCTTGTTAGAAGATGTTCGTTTAAACACACTAGGACGCAGTAAAACTGGAAGCAGGAGTTTCTGTTTGAACGGTCATTTTTACGTTCACTTGGCGTGCAATGTGACTGATCGTCGTGTAAAAAAGCCTCGTGGTTTCTCTCGTTCGAATATTGATCGTCTCATCAAGCTAGCTTATGAAGAATATTGTTGGTATTTTTCAGGAAAGGTGGGAGCTGTTATTAGCAGCAATAATCCGTCAGTTCATGAGGTTTTGTCGGATTGCACTGGTAGGTTTGTAATTTCGAACTCCATTGCTTCGTTTCTACAGAAGACGCTGAGGACATTAACCCACGTACCGTTGAAGTCGTCCATAATGATTCCCCGATAAGTTCAACCATGACATGCACGTCCAGCAGCTGCATTGGAACCTATGAGGAGCGTGCTATGCAGCAGACAATTGACGGAAATGCGTATGAAGCTGAGGTATGCTGTTTAAAAATAAAGCCCTTAATCTGATCACTCACTGGCAGCCATGAGCACGCTGAAAAAGACTGCAACAATCATTGTGTTGGAGGTGGCATTTGAAGCAAACTTATCGCTGAGAGCGAGCAGCATCATACTTCACAGGTTCAAACAATATTTGCCTGAGTTGCCGACGGATGTCCGAACACTAATGGGATCATCGCGTTTTGGTGGCAATAGGGTAGTTGAAGAGGGTGATTATGTTCATTTTGGCGTGAAAGAGTCCACTGAACAGGCGGTCAAAGGACGATGGGATGAACGGCTGAATTGCGTCCATATGTATTTGCACATCGATGGGGTTCCTTTGTTCGAGAGCTCTCGTCAGCAGCTTTGGCCCATTTTCGGGGGACCGGTTGTACCTAAGACGCCAGTGTTCGTCATCGGAATATTTAGCGGCGAAGGCAAACCAGGAAGTGTGCACGAACATCATGTTGACGTTGTCGCTGACTTGAAGACTGTTTTGGGAGAGGGCTTTATGTTGTCAAACTACAATATCCATGTTGATGTAGTGCTGGATTGTATTATTGGTAATGCACCCACCAGGGCATTTTTCAGGCAAGTGAAGAATCACACGGGATATTACGCTTGTGGGAAGTGCACTGCCTGCGGCGTGTATGTTGATAGAAAGATAGTTTACACAAACGTGTGTTACAAGTTGCGGAGTGATGCGGATTTCACGTGCAGACGACAGTCCGAACACCGTATTGGTAAATCGCCCTATGAATCCCTCAGCATAGACATGATTACATGTTTCCCCTTTGGATCACATGAACATGGTTTGTTTGGGAATCATGAAGAGAATCATCGCACTGTGGAGGTCGGCACCGCTACAACGGAAAATTCGTGTTGGTTCAAACATCATTAAGGAGATAAATAATCGCATTAGCTTCATCCGCTCACAAATGCCTGCTGAGTTTCCTCGGAAATGTCGTACGTTCTTGGATTATGAACGATGGAGGGCAACAGAATTCCGGCAGTTCCTATTGTGCGTAGGGCCGGTTGCACTGAAAGGTCTCATAGATGAGAAGGGTTATAAGAATTTTGTGAATTTTTCCAGTTCCGTGTACATATTGTGTGGTGCGAAGGGATATAGGCACTACGTTGATTTTGTGGTGTCCCTGTTATCGTGAACACTGTCGCAGTTTTCTACTCCATACGGCGAGTCACAGTTAGTGTTTAATGTGTCCCGTGTGGGGCACCTGTGTGCGGATGTGCGAGTGCATGGCGCGCTCGACTCTTATTCGGCATTCCCTTTTGAGTCGTACATGCAACAGCCTCGAAGTTTCGTCCGCTCACCGGATTTGCCTGCATCACATACTTTTCGTCGCATTACGGAAAGAATGTATCAGTCGGACGTGACCGTAAATATCGCCACATTGAACGACGCTGCATGCTAGGAGGTACGATTTGCAACAAAGAAGGGTTCACGCTTTATACTGCGAAATCCCCTGTACACTGATAGAAAAACAAACAATGCTATATTTGTGGGAAATATGTCAGCTATCATAACAGCAATCAGGTTGAGGAACATTCGTCTTCAAAGGTTTGCGAACCATTGTGACTTCTTCAACACCAGCTTCCCATCATCCACCTTGAACATCTACGGTTGTTTGCATCTGCATGCGGACAGCACTTGGGTGGATCGCGAGCAGATTCAGTGCAGGGGATTCCTCTTACTTTGGAATGATCAGTATATTTTTTACCCAGTTGTAAATACTTTGTCATTGTTAAATGAAACATATCACGTGCAGTGTTCTTTTTTTAATGGTACTTTGATGTATTAAGCGAATTCGCATTTAATCACCTTCAACATTTCAGACGTTTCACGTTGTGGAGTTTGACGACAACACTGTCGGCATTGCCCATAAATTGTGGAATACCAAGCCTGGTTACGCTTTGTGGCCTGGGGTGAGTAGTAGGCAATACAATAGATTGCTTTCGTGTGGAGCGTCTGCTCCACAATGAAGCAAACTGTATAGGGTGAACACGCATGGAACCACTAGCAAGTAAAGTTTATAACTGGTCTTTTTTGTAGGCAACTTCGAGACGGTTTGTAGATATGAAAGCTTCCTGGAGCAGCTATCTGACATTCCATCGACAGATGGCTCTTCTCCCATGGATCGTCTTGGCAAACGTAAGATGTACGCCTATCACATATCTTAATGCAATATACTTAGAATACCCGCTGTGAGGCCAGATTTCACAGACGAAGCGAACAGCATTCCTTCGAAAAGACATTATTCCGTGGACAATGACTACTCTTCACCGCCACCGCTGTTGGAAAAGCCAGTGGAACTACCCAACAGAAGGTGTTCACCACTTTCGTCCGTGGATAACTTCCCCAAGATAGTCACTCCCATTGCTACCGGGTGAAATGATTCCCAAAGTTCATTTCGTGGTGTAGTTCCTTCATCAAGACGTCACCTCCTCAATCCTCGTCGCCTGTTTTTGGGTTCAGCATAGGGGATCGTCCCGCAGGTAATTGTATTCCATGACAATCCGCTCATTTTCATATGCACACAGAGTTTATCAGTGTATCACAAAGGAAATTCTGAAGTTTCCATAAAATCTTTAACGAATAAATTAAATAACATTGAAGGTACGCACAAAACTTGCTCGTCCGTGATCTACCTTAGCCGTAATATTGACCATCACCGATCAACTTTCGCGAGTTACCAACACCGTGGATAATGTGATTACACAGAACGTTCGCATGAAAGAGGGAATGCGTGTTATGTGCCTGTGGCTGAACGTATTACGATTTCAGCATGTATTAGAAGGTAGTTTGAAATCTCCTACGCCTCCCGTCCGTTTCCCTATGCACACGGTGGAAGATATCCACACGCTGAACATAAAACTAGAGGACGGCGAGACGTACTTGATGTTGGTAACCACATTTTCGATTGTTTCAAAATCATTAGGTTAACTACCTGTCCAAGTTGGACGGCAGATCTGTCACCGACTGCATCGGCAGCTTGATGAAGTCGACCATGACAGATGACTTGGCAGCAATTGTCAATTTGCATGGAGTTAATAATCGATTCTCTTTGGCATCAACCATGTTTGCGTCCGCACTCGTTGGTAAGTTGTTGCTTGACCGAACGACTTCCGTACGTTACAGAGAGCATTATGAAACATCAGTCTGCCGGTTTGTCTCAATCGGTTATCAAAGAAAAAGTACAACGTTGGACACAAAATGCGAAGAAAAAAGTATCCAAGGAAAGGATACCTCGTGAACAAACAACGGACGAATGATTGGTCGATAATGTTGTATATTTATTAATGTCCGCATAAACTTTTTGTTGTTTCCAATTCGTCTGTTTCCAATTTCCCAAAATGATGATACCACCGTAATAAGTCGTCGTGATATCCTGGGAGTTAAGGTAGCAAATATGTCGTGTTCGTTAAATACGAGATGCGGGAATAGTGCCGAAAACGGTTTGTAAAGAAATAAAGGCTACGAAAAATTCTCCCTCTACTGAATAACGAGTGACTACCAGATACACAGCTGTCGCACTCGATAGTCACTCGTGAGTCGGTCGATATCACTTGATAGCCACTGGTTAGTCACTCAATAGTCAGTCGTGTTACTATGGCCATTTAGGTGCGAAAAAAGATTTTTCAAACTTTCCACGAAATATTAAAACGCGCGTTTTAATGGCGACACGTTTTTTCAAACAAAAGTGCAAATATGGAAAATTTTGAGGTATAGCTGATTTTTCTCATTGCAACGCTTTTATTATACTCGATAAGATATGCATATTCTTCCCGTGATACGCACATATCACGGGACAGATATACATATCTTATCGAGTGTAATAAAAGCGTTGCAATGAGAAAAATCAACTATACCTCAAAATTGTCCATATTTGCACTTTTGTTTGGAAAAATGTTTTGCCATTTTTTTCGGCAAAAGCATCATGTTGGCCTTCCTCATCGATTCTACGTCCTGAAAATGCTTCTGTCGGAATTTCCTTGGTAGAATACATAACGGTTTTGACAGAAGCGCTCGACTCCGAGTGGCTTTTGAGATATGCTTGAATTTGTAATTCTCGACCACGTTGCGTTTACACTGTGTTGTACACCAAATATGACAATAACTCTTAATGAAAGCTATGCGGCCGTTGTCGTTGGTTGATTATTCACCTGAATTATATGTTCAGCTTGGTTCCTCTGTAGTATTTCCAGTGGAAATGGGTCTACGTTTTCACCTGGTTGTTTCTACCTACGGTGTGATGTAAACACGGGTAACATGTCCCACTCCATCAGTAACAACGTGCATGTTTTTTTGTTTATTGCATATTGACTATTCTTGAATATAACTTGCCACGTGCACGCGAGTCAATGCTCACTCATCTGACAGATAATGACCAACTCTGACATTCATTATTTATTTGACGAAAACATTGTCTCCCACTTCTACATTTTCAGCTACAATCCTTCTATCTTCGTATCATGCACCATTGTGATTCCGATGGTAGTTGGTCTATGCTTTCGCTGGCTGCAGAATTCACTGACAGCTGCCGGTTTGTTACCTCATTTTTGGCCATAACTGAAGAAGATCATTACAGCTTATGCCTAACTGTCTAAATACACGTATATTCCGAATTCTCCCGATTTCTGCTTATCAACGTTGATTACAGTTTAAGTGAACTGGATGGAGCAGCTACTAGTGCGAACATATACCACATATTTTGGCACTGATGGTAGTTTGCGTCAACTGGACGAAGTAGTTATTAGCGTGAACGCATACCAAATACTTAGGCGTTGATTGTAGCCGTAGTGAACCGGATGGAGGAGTTACTAGTGTGAACGCGTACTACACACTTAGACGCCGACCATAGCTTAATAATAATAATAATAATGGTATATTTCTCAACGCACCTGTGAGAAAACACGCTCAGATGAACGTGATCAATACACACATTTTAACATGAAACCCATAACCTACACATAATTGTTAGTTGTACAATACACCAATAATGGGAATAAGTTCACAAAACGGACATAATAA